>JAQFXN010002806.1:0-11951 GCA_034693365.1 Liacarus xylariae
TAATTTATTCAAAATTGAAAGTGAAATCTTATTAGATTTTATTCTATGGCTAAAAATAAATTACATTTTTTTTGTTCACATTTCTCACAATTATTTAGTTTAGAGTAAATGCAAGGAAAATAATAACAGGTTTGAGAACCAAATAATAAATAAATAAATATATGTTTCTATCAATCGATCACTTTTTAATGAATTATTCCATCCACTGATTCTGATTTTGAATGATTAGACCAATCATTAGAGCACAGAATCCTCATTTTCTCTGACAACTATTATGCATAAAATCTTATTATTTTCTAAATTTTCTATTGTTTGAAGACTTATTAAGTCTAATCTCTGTTTCTGCTATTATTTGTTTTAAGTCCAGTCTTTGTTTGACTGATTCTTCTATTGTTTCTTCTTCGATGTCTTGTCCTAATCGATGATCGATAGAAACTTTGAAACTCTTGTCGCTTTAAAACTAATTCAAATCTACCGAATATTTTCTGATTGTTTCCACTCTTTCTATTTCTTCTATTCCTATGTCCTCTCCTTCTGTTCCTCAGTTGTCCTCTGGCACCGGGAGGAGCACTAGTTATAGCTGGAGTGGATGCAGTGTTTGGATTTGCATTTGTTAATTGAGTCGGAAGTAGTGTTGCAAAGCCTATCCAATCAAACAAATCATTAAATCATTTGAGAATTTAGTACTTTTTCGTTTAAATTATTAATTTTTAAATATTTTGCTAATTTTATTCTTAATTATAAAATAAACTATTCTTTGATTTAATTACAAGATATTAATCGTTGAGAAAAGACTATAATTCAATTCATTTATACTATGTATTTAACATGATAGTATTTGATATCAATTTTTGCATTATTTTATTTATAAAAAAAGTTTACTCAAAATAATTGTGTGTAAAAAATCAATTTATAAAGATTTTATTGATTAAATAGAATTAAAGAATTTATAAATCATTTTATTAATTACTTAAAAGATAATTATATTATAAAATATTTCTTAAACCAAGAAAATTTATTTTTTTAAGAAAACAATCTGGGTGTTTCATAGAATTATAGAATTAAGTGGAGAACACATACCCAGAGGTCTTTGACGGCCCAGAAGTTTAATCAATTTAAATAACTCTTCTTTTCGTGGTTTGAATTTTGTTTGAGGCGAATGGGAGTTGTTTTTTGTATTTCTTGAATTATGTCTCGAATTATTGTCTTTAAGTGTTAAACAAATTTTGATACAATTAGAAATGATTAATACAATTAAAACCAATTCATATTTCATGTTTTACTAATGCATAGCTTCTATATTTAATTTCATTCATCTCTTTATCGATGCGGAAGTATTTTTATCAATAAAATACAATTCTTCGCCCTATTATTTAATCATTTGTTGTTTCAAAGCATTAATTTTGTCTCATTTTTTTCAATAGTTTATTCAGATTTCCTTTCATTGTATTTATACTTATTTTCCTCTCTCTTTTGATAAACTCATTTAATAATCAAAAGTGATGTGGACTTTGATATAAACTTCTTGGGCTAAAGTGCTCACGAATTTTAATAAATAAGTATATATTTTATTTTAAATATCCAATCTTGGAAAATAGTTTTTGCACAAAATCCATAGAATTTCTATTGACTTTGTGCAAAAATTATTTTCCAAGATTGTATATATGTTTTAAAGGGGTTACACATTGCCCCCTTAATTTAATTTATTTTATAATTTAGTAAATGTTTAAATTTTTTTGTTGTTTTAAATTTTTAGAGCCCAAAGTGTTTTCTTAAGCTAATTAAACTATAATTAAATTATTACTTTAATAATATTGTGTGGTTTTGTCTATATATATATATCAATATGTTTTTTTAAAAAGCACTTGTATTTCAATTGGGCGTCGATTGATGGTCTAGTTTTAAGTTGATTAAAAAATTAATCTTGTTTATATTTAAATATTTTTTGATTGAATTATTTATAAAAAGTTTTTTATGAATTAAAACAAATTAATTTGAGTTTAAAAATTTCATATTTTTTGAAAATTTATTACTTTTCCTAAAATTCTATTAACTCCAGGGGTAGCCAAGGGGTATAGCCTAAATACTCCCCGAGTTTAAGATTTTCCAAAATGCCCCTGACTTTTTGCAAAATATCCTTCTGAATTTTTTGTTTTTACCTTACTTACCTTTTCATTTTTCATATTTTAGAATTTTGTGCCCTCCTGACTTTTTGAGAAAATTTTCTCAAAATACCCCCGCCCCCTAACTCGGTCGACCTTGGCTACCCCTGATTAACTCTCTTGAGTTATGATATGTTTTAAAATGAATTTCAATATTTTAAAGTCATTATCTACTGTAAGCAATAAAAGTTTGAATAGTTTGCTTCTTGCTAGATTTAGCTAGGTGACAAATAGTCAAATTAAGGGACATCTAAAAAATTGAGTTGAAAAGTAAAAAAAAATATAAAATAACAATTGCTCCAAATTAATGAAATGCTCCCTCATATTAAAAGATTTAAATTACTAGTATAAAGAAAATTGCATCGCATAAAATTGAGTTGATGATTTGGTATTGACACAATAAATAATTAAAATATTTATATTATTATTTTGTTTAAAGAATAAAAGTAAATTTTTATTCTTTTATCACAATATCAGGTGAATTAATGTTTAATAAAACTTTAATTTTAATTTAAATATTCATTTTAAAGAATAATATTTTTTTTATTCATTAATGAAAAACTAATTTAATTTCATAACATTTCAAAGCAATTTAACAAAAATTAAAATTTTTGATTAATTATATAATGAATTTAATTAAATATTTTGAAATGAGATTACAATTTAACAATGATAATTAAGTGTTAGCTTTGGATTCGAGATGTGCCAGGGTGATGCATACATTCATCACAATAGTACCACCAAGCTCAGAATCATTTCAGGATATGATCTTTCTTCCAGATTTTGTTAATACAAATTCAAACTTTAAATGAAAACAGACTAAAAAATTGGTTTTTACCCTCAAAATCAGGCTTAAATCAAGAAACTGGTTTTGAACCAGAAAATCTGCAAATTGATGCTTCTTATAGTCTAATTCACTCTTACTTATCAGAGCACAGAGCACCCGACCTGAGTATCTCTACTGTAAATGTGTTCTATGGCCTGGATTTCAGTTCCATCCTATGTTCCATTTGTTGGAGTCTTCTTCTGCCTCTTCTGCGACCTCTGTTTGGAAATCTATTGTTTTGATTATAATCGTAAGGATTGAATAGTCTTTGCAATAATGGACTCATTTCAAGTCGTGGCCGATTGAAGAATAGCTGTAATCTTCGGAATAGATTAGGCCTTTGAGGGACTCTATTATTAAAGTTATTTCGATTACGTCTCCTAAACCTCCTATTATTTCTGTTCTTATTTTTATCATTCACTTTAACATTAATATTGATTACTTCTGTAACTCTTGTAGGTCTTCGCGGTCTTATAGTCGAACCATAAGTCGTGTCACGTCTTCTCTTAATCGTTGTCCGTCTGTCGAACATCTCTGTAGTCATTAATGATATCACTAATGGTTTGACTGTTCCTCCATTTCCTATTAATATATAATTTTCGATCAAATTTTATTTGTAATTATCAATCGATTCATTGAATCATTGAAAGAGAAGTCATTATAAAAACTAATTAATTCCAAATAAAATCTTGAGATAATGTTTAAACTCTTATAAAAATTTTGATAAAATCTTTTACTTTTAAAGTCGTCTATTGTTTAATACAATTCAGTTTTTTAAATAATCAAAACATATTAAATTGAAAAATTTCTAAAATAATGATTTCTATTCTTTATAAAAGCATAAAAAGCTTTTTTTCACATAAAAATGATTATTATTTTAAAAACCAATTCTATTTAACTTTAAAAATGAGTTCAGAAAATAATTAAGGATTGAGTTTAAGATTTGTTAGTTTTTACCTCTATTTCTATTTCGATTAATTCTTTGGCAATTAATTTCCAATAGTTTTAATGAAATAACTAAACTTAAAACTATTGCAGACTTACACCACATTTAGATACTAAAGAAAGATTTACAAAATTCTATAAGCATTCTATGCATTTTAGCATGCTAAGAACATTATGATATTTATTATTAGAATGAAAAACAATTTTTTTGAATCTATTTTTTGTGACTTTTATTATTAATTAATTAATTATTATTTGTTCACATTTTAGCCCAATTTTTCTTCTTTTTCATTATTAAAAAGCGATTACCAATTATTTCTAAAAAAAACTATATATTAATAAACTAGTTGTTGATGTATACAGTATATAAAATTGTAAGCAGAAATATACCCAAATATTTATTTGAATTACAGCAAAATATTATATATTTTTATTTAATGCAAATTTTTAATTAATTTATGTTTATTAAAGAATTAATTAAATTTGATAAATAGCATATTTCAGGTTAGATAATATATTTTGTAAAATATAAAAACAAGAATGGATCAACAATGTGTTTACTTCCCATTTCACAACTTGAACAGGAATTTCTTCATGAATCATAATTTTAAATCATTGATTTACTATGAACTTAAGGCAAATTGAGATCTAAAAGCATTTGGTTTTTTGTTTAAAGCTGAAGAACATAACCATTTATTAATAAGATAATCACTATAGCTGATAATGCCAAGAGGAATGAGGTTTTTTGGGGGTACAAAGTGTCAAAAACTTAATTTATGAACCACTTTTTGAGCTAATCCATGTGATCAAATGGCACAACAACATAAAATATATACATTTTTGTAAACCTCATACCAACACGAGTACAACGATATGATACAAGTCTGACCATTAACTTCTGGATCAGGTCAGTGCTGGCAATTACCGCTGAAAAATCATTAGCATATCATAAATTTCTGCTTGTACGATGTTTACAAAAATATGTATAATGTACAATTTTATCATATGGATTAGCTCAAAAAGTGTTTTATCATTTTGTGTTTTGATATTTCGGACTAGAGGTCCAAATCGGAACAAAAATAGCTATCCGATTCGAACCGTTTTGGGCCTCTATGTCGGACTGCCTAAAAACCCCTTTCACATCCCATTAGCACAAATAATCTTCACTATTATCAGTTGACATAATAGAATAAAATAAGCCAATTTGAAAAAATTCATATTAAATTTGCTTTGACTCAATTGTTAACTAATAATTAATATAATATTAAGTTATAAAATCAATAAAATTTATAAAATATTTATATATTTAAACGTGACATTTGATAAAATCGTTTTGTGTCAAATCCCAAAGTTCTTTGCCTGTATGGGCACACGTGGGTCCCATAACTCTATATTTAAGCTCGTCCTTGTCTTTGAGCATCCATTGCATTCTACAATCACATTCCAATGGATTCTCTTCCAGAATCAAAGTAACCCCTTGTGAATCGGGTAAAGCAAACACGGGTTTAAACACTTTCTCGTCCAGGTATTCAATATTATTTCTAGACATCTCTATAGTCATGGGTCGATTCGCGTTCAGGAAAATTCCGGCTTCAAAAGTACTGCCTATACATTGAAAGAAACTTTATTTCCACATTTAATATAATAAATTTATAATAAAGTAAAACAGGAATTTTAAAAAAATTTCAATAAAAATAAATATTATAATAACAATAATAATATAATATGAGTTCTGTTAAAGAATGAGTTGTTCTGTTGTAAGTTATAATTTTAAATAACATAATAGTTGTAAATATTAAATTAACAATTAAAGGTTAGGTATAGAAGTGTGCAAGCTAGGGTATTTTAAAAAGTAAAGACAAAATGAAGTGAATGGTATCGATTCGGATAAAAGACGTCTTTGGTTTTTATACAAAATTACACCAATTTTATATAAGGGGCTATACTTTAAGGACGTCCACATTTTTTTGAATTTTTTACCCCTACCCTCTCTTAATCCACTTAAATCCGTATTTGTCTATAAGCGGATTCCATTATAGTCCCCTCCCCCTACCTGCATGGACGTCCTTAAAGTGCAGCCCCTAATTATACGCCTTTTTAAAGATTTTGTAAAAATTGCTAGTATATTTTAAGATTTCTATTTTTTATGTTGGGTAAAATTTTGTTCGCATTTATATAGTGTATAGCCCTGTGCGCACTCCTGTTTAAGTAAATATTTTAGAATGAAATTCATATTTATTTTAAAGACCTGTGATTTTAGTCGCCTCTAAATGTATGTCTAAATCATTTGTAGAGTTGTGTTCAAAATCGAATGCCTGTGCGCTCAAGTGCTTAATCGGTTGATTAGCGATCGATAAATACTTCAAATTATCCAAATAATAGAAGGGTTTACTACCAATTGTCTCAAGACTACCGAATTTGCCCCCAATATAGTTCAAATGAATACTCTCTAAATTAGTTTGTCTGCCATTAATTATTTTGAAGGCATTGTCCGGAACTTTAGTCACTTTTGTCAGTTCTAAATATATTCTGTTCACAGAAACTAATGAACTCAAGGCTTCAAATAATTCGATTACATTTGTGTCTGTCATTTGATTTTCGCCCATTTGTCTAAACTCTTCGAGAGATCTTGAGGAAGCATTGAGTGCCAATCGGGAGACTTTACTCAGATTATAGGCACCCGTTATTTGAAACTTTCTGAACGAAACATCACTGAAAACCTGAAGCAAAAGAATTAGAGATCAGAAATTGATTTTCTTTTTGTTCTCATTTAATGAATTAATAATCACTATATTTGATGAAAGACAGCAAAATATGGGAGGGTTTAGGAGGAGATGTGTTTTAAATTGTTCTCAAAATAATAAGGTGTATATTATAATAGGGGTATAATAAAGGACTAGAGACTAGAATTAAGTATTTTTAGTATTAATGAATTGCAATTAACTAAAGGAGTGCCAGAATTTATACATTTTTTTTATTACAACCCAGAGTTATACCGGGAGTCAATACCGTACCCAAAAGTTAATTATAGATCAGATTTGTATTTACATTATCTTCGAGTATAGTTATGGCACTATTAGACAAAATGAATTCATCAAAATGTTTGCCTCCATTGGCACTAATTATTGAAAATATTTGCTTCAAATCAAAACTTTTATCTCCACTGCATGTGATTTGCGAGTCTTTAGAATTACAAATACAGGGCTGAATAGTTGCCGGCGCTGGACATACATCACAGAATATTTGACCCATAAAACAGACCAACGATATATGCAATAAAGTTAATAAGGCTTAAAAAGAAATAATTAATTATTACGTTATTATAAATATAAGAAAATTAAAAGTTATTACAATTTAAAACATTGTTTAAATAATACCCAATAGAAAAATATATATTAAAAGAGATTTTAAGAACTTCAGACAACAATTTAGGAAATGTATTGCAACACAATCTTCATTCACATATATGTCTCTATTCTTTGCACACAATTCAATCAGTCAATTGAAATAATTGTATAAAAGAAATCGAGTTTATAATTATTGAGGTTATTCTCTACAGTATATGTTATTTCACAACTGTATATAACATAAGATTTTTGTATAAACATAACTCATAAGAATTTTAACTTTCACTACAGAATAGAAAGGAAAATATAAATAATTCTTTCTCTCCTATTAATTAACTATTAGTTACAAATTTTATAAATATATTACTATAGAATAAATATGAGAAGATTGAAAGAAATTATATGTAATTTATCATTCATTCAAAAGAATTGAAGCTTACTTTTGATTGAAAACTTCATATTCACTTATTTATTACGCATAAAATAAAATTTAAATGTATTACAAAATTTGAATTTGTTATTACAAAACTAATCTGTTTTTCTATCTGTTTCAATCAGTACTTTCAAATTATTATTATTGCGTTTGAAAATAACTTTTTTTCAATAATTATTGAGAAATAAAAATATTTTAGTTTGACTCACAATAGGAGATGAAAAACGGCTTTTTATTTAAACCTCAAAAAATATATTATCTATTAATGTATGAATTTTTAAGCTACTAAAGTGTTGCATAGCATATGAAGTAATTCACATCAAAATCATTCTAAATAGGGATTAAAATTTCTATATTGTTGATAAAAATAAATTTCTATTGTGTTTGTGTTTCAGGATATGAAACATGCGAGCATGTGAAATTTTGTCCTATTATCTATTATGTAATATTAGAGTATATCTCAATAATTATTATTTTCAAAATAAGAAGAGGTCACCAAACTCTATTTTTAAGATCCAGGTAGTTTAATTACTATTAAATGCAAAAGGTTTCTAAAAATCATTAAGGATTAAAAATTAAGGAACTGAAAATTTTTAGTTTAATATCAGAATACTAGGATTTGAGCCTGATGGAGTAAATTTTACGTTATTTGTTTGTGTATACGGTAGAATATAGGGTATTCTGTGATTGAAACCTAGTGGCCTTTAAGCCACTTAAATAGACACTATTTTCCATTTTACAAATAAAATCTTCATCGCGTGCTCACAATAATTTTTACATACGTATATTCAGTTAAATCAATAAGGATTGAAATGACTATCATTTAAATTTATATTAAAACTTTTAACTCTATAAAAATAATAAAATTGATCTATATTTAGATTTTTGGAATTTAAAAAGCGTTATTCTAGTAATATTTTCAGAATTAGTAAACTTCTATTAGGCTTTATAGATGGTTAGAAATATGATGCCATTAGTAATGCCGTTCTCGTATTTTAGGGGCAATCAAGAGGCAAATTAAAAACACTGCTGTAGATGCCTATGCAAATTATAAAATAATATTTTGTAGTTGGAATTATTTAAATCTCATTCAGATTTAAGATATATACCAGGGGTCGTCATAGGGATATAGCCAAAATAGCCCCCCTTAAATTTTGCATCCCAGACAAAAATTTTCCTCCTTTGCCATTTTCATATTTTTGGATTTGGTATACTCCCTTGGCTTTTTGAGAAAATTTTCTCAAAATAACCCATTCTATAACCTCTAACTCGGTCGACCTTGACAACTGTTCATATATACTTTACTGCAATGCACTTGTTTTTAATGTATATTATTTTAAATTATAAAGTTTATCTTTTATTTAAATAATTTTAATTTTATTTGAATTTTTAAAAAATTTATTTGAAAATGATATAGATGAAATAGATGAGATATTAGATGTGATTATTTATCACTGATTAATTTTGAAATAGTATTTTTGTATAGTTATAAATTCAAACATTAATCAGTGATCAATACTCACACTTGATATCCTTTATCTATTATCCAGGGATGGGGAAAGACAGAAATCTCGCGGAGGGGGTATTTAATTTTGGCGAAGCCAGGAGCTGGAGTATTCCTGCTGTAACGTCACAAAATTTGCTAAATTTTGGACAGAGGGGTCAAGGGGAGGGAATTGCCCAGTCATCAAATTCTTGCAGAATTTGATAATAAATGTCGTAATTTAATAGAATTTGACAGAATTTAGGAAAATTATAATGAATTCTGTAAGAACTTAACAGAATTTGTACAAATTTAATAAGAATTTAACAGAATTTGTCCAAATTTAACAAGAATTTGACAAAATTCTGTTATTTTTCCAGAATTTAATAGAATATTCTCGAAAAACTGCGCTTTCGCCGCCGTCGTCTCAAAATAGCATTTGGTCTGGGTATCTCGCGAACGGCCTTCTGGTATCCTGCCAAAATCTCAGGGGGAGGTATTCCGGGCTGGACCCCCTTTCCCCATCTCTGCCATTTTCAAATTTCAAACATATCTTTAAAAGTTTAACATTAAATAAAAAATTTTTAACTAAAAGGTAAACTTTTATAAATCTAAATAATATAGAGTTAAAACAAGTGCACTGCAGTAAAGTGTGGTTTAAGCTGACTGAGATTTAAATAATTCCAACTGTATGTATAGCATATACTGTACATTACCAGCAAAAAGTAAAATTCTATTGCATCAATTTGAATTACTTATTTGAACAATAGATCAAAGTTTTTAACCAAGGATGATTTAAACACCAGAATATTCTGTTGGATTCTATTATGACTAACTAAAATGTGACTTAAGTTAAAAGTTAGAATTCTTTGCAATAATCATTATCATGGGATGGCCAAAGAGCATTGGCAAAATAGGTCTTAAACAGGGGTCGTATAGCTTAAATACCCCCTTGAGTTTGAGATTTTGCAAAATACCACCCCTGACTTTTTGCACCTGCGGC
This sequence comes from Liacarus xylariae, assembly GCA_034693365.1. Classification (NCBI taxonomy): domain Eukaryota; kingdom Metazoa; phylum Arthropoda; class Arachnida; order Sarcoptiformes; family Liacaridae; genus Liacarus; species Liacarus xylariae. Next base: position 10,200 of record JAQFXN010002806.1, read on the forward strand.
ACAGTCTTATTTTTACCTTACTCCCCCTGTGCGTTTTTAATATTTTGGTATTTTGTATACTTCCCTTTGCATTTTCAGAAAATTTTCTCAAAATTACTCCCCCATCTAAATCGGCTGACATTGGCGACTCTTGGTCTTAAAATTCTAATCACAATAAATTTGTTTACAAAATTTGTATTACTTTCTCTTTTCAAAATTGTTGCCATATCTCCGGACTTGTTTATTTTAGCTCAGTATTATTATATTAAAACCAGGGGTCGCCAAGTTCGCAAAGTCAGTAGTGGAGGTATTTAGGCTATACTCTCTCCTTGGTGATCCCTGGTTAAAACAATTAAAATTCTGTTAAATAATCATGAATAAGAGAGTTAATTTGAAATGGTTCTTAAAAATATATGAATCTCCAAAGGTTCTATGGTTTATGGCCTGCCATATTTCTAAATATTAGTGTTAAGCTCAAAAATTTAATTACTTGCAAATAAAATTCGTGTAAATGCTTTGCTATTATAGTGTAACTTTTTAATAAGTTTCAAACCAGTTTATTTTGTCTATAACTTCCCCTGGATATACTCATACCTGTTAGTTCTCAATCTCACCTTAAAAGAACCTAAACAACGACTAACAACGACACGACAACGTATCTAAAACATATACTGTACATGACGTGGTGTTTCTCAAAAAGGTTGAGAACATAAGACATAAGCTCATGCCTTTCACAAACTCATAAAATAATCAATTATGCAAATAAAAGATTAAGCAATTCTTTATTATAATGTCTTAATGCGATTTTGTTTTATCATTGATTTATTATTATTATTATTTAAGGTAATTCTTTTCTTAAGAGTATTTGTTATTTGAAATTTAGTATAAAACGAAAAATTTTACATTATTGGTTGAAATATTGTCAAAAAAATTTTTGTGTGAATTTTTGTTCTTAAATTCACTGTTTGTATTATGTAAAGACAGTAAATAGAAAATATAAAGAAAATTTTAATTCGGAGTTCAGGTTAATATTTAAAATTTTAAAATTAAAGAAAAACAACGAAAAGAAAGTTTTTTTTATTTATTTAAACAATTATTAAACATAGATATAAAATACAAGGAATTAATTAAAATTTCGATACAGTAGTCATTAGTTTTATGGTTTAGAAAAGATAATTCTGTTTAGATTAACACAAAGAGAAAAGTTTTTGAGAAAGTATCTCAAGAAATATTGACTTCCTCTACACTGAGGGCTGAGAAGAGTAAGGAATAAATTATAATAAAAGAAAATTTTTAGAACATTTTCATGTTATTTATTTTATTTGTTTTCTTTTAATCTTTTAAATGAATATATTATATAAGTTTTCAAATAATAACAAATTTGTTATTCATTTTTTAGTTATTTACGACTTTTAGAGACGGGGGGAGAGAGAGAAGAGAACTGACGACTGGCTGACAAAATATATAATAAATAAATATTTTATTATTTCGAAACACTTTTGCAATTTTAATAAAGTTTTTTTTCTTAATATAAAATGCAAAGAAAAAATATATTCTGTTGTATAGACAGACACTCATTGTATGGCAATATTGTGTGTTTGAGAAAACAAATACAAACACAATAATAATTAAATAGTAATTAACGTTTTCTGAGGACAATATTTGTCTTTTTAGAAATTCTTGATTATATAGAATTTCTCTCACCCCCCCTCTCTCTCTCTCTCTCCCTCCCCCCCTCTCTCTCTCTCTCTCTCTCTCTCTCTCTCTCTCTCT
>JAQFXN010002807.1:0-11951 GCA_034693365.1 Liacarus xylariae
ATAAATGTATAGCTAATCTGGATAGATATAACAGTTGGCATTAGGTGTTAACTTTTAAAAAAACGATAGTGTATATATATAGTATAATAGGAAAAGAGAATTAGTCAGTAGGCTATTGGGGCACACATTCTGTGTTTAGTTTAACTGTTATTTTCTTTATATGTTTTTTGAATGACTGACAGTATATTTAAAAACTGATTCGGAAAAAACACTGCCTTTCCTTTGGGTATATTTAGCGTTCACTTTCGAAACAAACACGACAGGAGTTGATGGTTTCGGACTCTCTCTTCCTCTCCTTTCCCTCTCTCCCTCTTTAAACACACTTACTCTCTCACTCGTCAGGAATGACATTCATTTTTCCTCAAAAGCCATTTCGAGAAAGTTTTTTTTAGGCGAAAGTCTCTCTTATTTTTTCTTTCTTTCTTTATTTTTATCTATTTTTTTCTTCTACTGACTTAAAAGCACTTAAAAATAGCACTATTTTTAGAATTGAATTTAACAGCACTTTTTTGCCAGGGGTTAGACTACTATTTTTTGGGTACTATTCTTGTTGTTGTACTATTCAAGGGGAGAGAGGATTAGAGAAACACATTGTTATTATTTTAATGCACGCTATTTGAGGTTAATTCAAAAGAAGTGGACAATAAATTAAGAAAAACCTGTAAAAATAGGTTTCCCTCACATCTCTCTGTGTAGTCATAAACATAGCCTTCATTGTAGAGTATTTCTATTTGTTGTCTCAATCTTTTATTTTCTCATTCTCTGCCTATTCTTTCGAGTCTTTGATTTGTTTGCCTAAAAAAAAATTATGACTCAATTTGCTTTAGTTTTTTTCAACAAATATTATATATTGCACACAAAATCCAAACACATTTTTCCAATTTTAATCAGAATAAAAAAGTTTTATGCTTTTGATTTTGTGTCAAATATATAGACAATTTAGCACTTGTTTTCTAATAGAGTGCTCAACAGTTATTCATTTCAACTGAGAGTCTATTTTTCCCATTTTCTAAATCCAAATAAATGGAAACCTTTTATGGAAATTAACAAAAATATATTCAAATAATATACAGAATATTCTATATAAGAATTTTAATTAGATCTCTGGTTAAAAATTTTTATGAAAGGCTTCGCATTTCAATGAATAATAGATTAAATTAAAATGAACTTCAATTACAATTTTTGAAAAATACTTTTCCATCGCATATATAGTGAAAAATATACAGTTTTATAGTTGAAAAGAATTATAATTTATTTTGAAAATAAATTTTTCCAAAACAACTCTTTTGTTATTTGATTTCAAATTTTATTTGAAATAAAGTGGAAAAAAACAGAATATATTTGATTAAATTTTTAGGATTCCATAAAAATTTATCTGAAATATATAATACATGAGAACTAATATAACAAAAGCAAAGCATTTTATTTATGATAAATAATTTTTGAAATCGAAACCAAAAGAAAAGTGTTTAAATATATAACAAATAAACTAAATGTATATTCTCCAGTGGTAGCCAGGGGTATAACTTAAATATCTCCTCCTGACTTTGAGATTTTCTAAATTATCCTCTTAATTTTTTTAACTTTTACGTTGCCTTTTTTATTATTTTTACCTTTCGCTTTTTTCATATTTTGGATTTCTGTATACCTCTCTGTCATTTTGAGAAAATTTTCTAAAAATACCTCCACTTATACCACCACCTATATCATCTGACTCAGAATACCTTGGCTACCCTTCATATATTCTATATTTATATCCTGTTATATAATCTCTAAGCAATCTATTTCCAATTATCTCAGAATAATTTATGTTGTATTTTATTATTTCTCCAACAAATATTAGAAATTTTAATTTGTATGAATCAAATAATATAGTTTTTAAAAGATTTAAATTCTTAAATAAAAATTATATATTAAATAAAATTTTAAGGAAAATTTTACAGATATTGTGAGAATTAAGCTAAAAATGTCTGAAAGAACAAAACAGAAGTTAATTGCAAAATAGGAGAAAAATGTGATTATTTAAAAGTGTAGTGTATATCACAAATGGTTAGATTTTTATTATATAATATATAAATCGGATTATCATTTAAAACAGTTGAAACTTAAAGATTTATTTAATACAGAATTATTATTTCAAAACTTTCTTTTGTATTCACTCTTTTATTTTTGAAAATAGTTTCACGATTTGAATGCAAATAACAATATTAAGCAAACATTAAAGGGCTTTAACTTATGGCTTGAATGTGTCGCACATATAGAAAATACTCTCTGAATGTTTCAGAACAACAGAAAACTTTTTTCCTCTCTTTTTATTTCTCATTTTATTTTTATATTTATTCTCTACTAAAGAACTCTCTCTCTCTCTCTCTCTCTCTCTCTCTCTCTCTCTCTCTCTCTCTCTCTCTCTCTCTCTCTCTCTCCTCGTTTTCAATTCTCTCATCTCTATTACACTAAAACTTTGGACTTTATTTCCCAAAACGTACTGTTCTTTGCACTGAATTGTTGTGCGTTTGGAAGAACGCCTTTCGCTTCAATTTATTAACAAAAATCCCTTATTTTAATGTTACGATTATTTCCCAGTTTTTGGGCTAAAATTTCTATCAGAAATGCCATCATTTAATAGAACAGAGAAAGTGGAAAGCGATAGGAGAGGAGAGAGAGCGAGTAGAAGACACTTGAAATAAAAAGTTATGACCGAACTGTAAGAGAAGTAAAGTAGTGAAGAAGTGATGGAAAAATAAAAGCAGAATTAATCCTAAGTAATGATGGCATCGAATAATTAAATTTCAAATGAAAAGAAAGCGAAAAACTTCAACTGTTTTGCAGGGAATACAAGACCTAAACATATAATAAAAAGAAAACTCTATATAAACTAAATTATATATAAATAATAAGTTATTTATTATAATATTCTTTTTTTCTTCTTCAGCGCAAACATGAAATAAATTCTAAGGAATTAGAGAATTAAAATCTTTAAATTATATGAAACATAAATAAAATTTGAGAAACTTTGAGATTAAAAAAGGAATTTTTGTTTCTCAGAACTAATCAAATAAATTGTATTTAATTCAATATTGGCTTTGAATTGTTGGCCAAATATTGTATTCTAGACGTGTGTTACTAACGGCAGGAGAAGAAAAAAAAATTTTCGTAACACAAAACAATTGGCGTGATTTACGGCTATATATTCTCTGTGTCTGTATATTAAGAGAGCGCACAGAAGCTGACAATTCGTGTCAAACCATAGCAAACATTATAAACGGAACACTCCTTTCACTACAGATAGAGAAGTAATAACATTAAAAAAATTGTTGAGTTTTTTCTCTCTAAACTCTATTTTTGAACACTAGAACTGTAAGAATAAAGAGTATAAACCCATAATTTTGAAGCTTTAGCTCTAAATAAGACACCCCTTTCTACTCTCCTTCTCATCTAAATGTTCTTCAGAGAGGGAACGGCTGTTTTCTTTACACATAAGAAGAAAAACATAAACAATTTCCCGGTGCTGTTCAAAGATGACATTTCACTCTCATCTGTGTTTTGAGAAAAACTGTGAATAACTTATATAATATACGCTATTATTCAACAAAAATATAATCATAAGACTCTTCTGGGCCTTATCTGACAGATGGCTATTATACCAATTGTGGCCCCAAAACAGAACACCTTTAGCTCACAATTTTCTATCTGTGCTCTCTTTCTCTTTTCCTTAAACCCTCTAAACAACCGAATGCAGTCTTTTGTCTTTTTAGTTTCTGAGAGACCTATCCTTTGATCAAATAAATAGCGAAAAAACAGTATTTTTTTATATTTTATTATATTTATTGAATAGTTTTGTGTTTAACTTTTGGAATACAATTAAGTGGAAAAGTATTGCCCGAAATTGCACACAAAACAATGACAGGACAGACAATAGGACAGGTAGTATAATAGGGGTATTCAAGTGAGAGATGAATTTTCAGAATCAACTCTTTGATGGGTTAAAGAATTCTTTTGTTTGAATGGAAGCGAATGTTAGTCTTAAGGGATATAATATATATAAACATAACTGAATTACTATTTTAGGAGAAAAGATCTCTTTTTTGGTTTGTGTGCTCTAAACGCTTCCCGGAAATGTGGACATACGTACAGAACTAGGAAACACTGCAGTAGAGAATGACTGAACACAAGTAGTGATGAGCACAGGTCCGAAAACTACTGGCCTGGGCCTGAGCCTAATGGGCCTAGGCTCAAAATATTGCGAGACTGGGCCTCGGCCTATGAAAATCTCTGAGCCTCTGCCTGAGCCTGGCCTCCAGTATAAACCTTGAAGAGATAACGGGACATAACCAATATACCAGGGGTAGCCAGACTCAAAGTGCCAATAAAGCACCTTATAGTTGAGATATCCCCCAAATAAATAACTCAGGGTACATTATATATTATTTTAGGAGGTCGATCAGGGTGAATATTTTTTTTAATAAATTTCAAAATATATATTTTGGAAGATGGGGTCGAAAACTAATTGGATTTCATTAGAGGATTAAAGCTTTTTCAATAACAAAGGATTACTCAAATACACCCCTGATTGGCCTAAAATGACGTGGAAAGTAGCATGAATTTATTATTAGCGATATCTTTAACGTGCTTTTAGACACTCTGAGTCTGGCTCTCCTGCAATATACCCACCATATCTCAAAAATTTTGCAAAAAATATACTTGATTGGTAAGTTTAATTTTTAAGATGAAAACAATTTTTTCTAATTTTTACTTTATTTAGTGTTACATATAATTAAGGCCAAATCAGGCCAATAATACTGAGCTTTGAGCCTGGGCCTCGTTAAATTCTGTGCCTGCATTGCCTGAGCCTGGAGGCCCGCAAAACTCTTAGAGCCTGGCCTCTGCTCATCTCTAAACTCAAGTATTGATAGTCACGACTTAAAAAAGCCTCAACTGTTTCTTCGGGAAACTAAATATATAAATGTCCTTTGATTATAGCACCGGTATATTTGTTTATAAGTTATGCCCTTTTCTCACATAATATAGAGATTGAATGCAATGCCAGATGGTTTTCACCCCTCAAACCTCCTCTCAATCTCTCTCTCTCTCTTCTCTCTCCCCTCCCTCTCCCTCTCTCTTGACATCTCGTTAGGCATTCTCTCTCCGAATTCACTAAATTATGTTTCTCTCTCTCAAAAATCTGTTTCCGCGTTGTTTTTCTGCATATTTCTGCCTATTTTTTTTTAATTATTATCACAGAATTATTACGTTATATTTAATTGAATTATTCATGAGAACAGTCCGTCGTTTGCCTCCAGAAATATATCGCAACAGTTATCCCCTGTCCATGTGTTACCTTAAAAAAGCGGGAAATAGAAGTGTTTCGGTGTTTTGTGATTATTAATTAGCCAACTCTCAAATCGATGACCGCCTGTCCGGACGTCCGTAAACAATGAACAGCACAGAGAACTTCTTTATTTCCAGTGAAAAACATAATTATGTTATTTTTATTTTTATTGCTTATTCTTTTCGATTCTCCGAATTCTTCGTCCATTTATTTTTTCAATAGAAATGCAAAAAAGCGTTAAATCTATTCGAAAATATTCATTCATTATATTATTTAAGGGAAGAGATTGTGGGGAATAAAACACAGTTTAGTAAACCTCTAAATTAGTAGTTGTATTGTTAAGTAAAGGAGAGAAAAAAAGACAAATAACTTATTCCTATTCCTAAAGTGTTTTATGAAATATTTATAATTCACATTAAATACTAAATCATTTTTTCAAAGATATAAAATATTTAGTGAAAGTCAAAATAGAAAAGAAAATCAATTATTTTTGCGAACATTTTTTATTATGTTATAAAATGTTTACCGAAAAAATAAAATACTAAAACCTAAAGTTTTAAAACTCATTATTTATTTTCTGAACAAAAAAAAGAGTACAAATTCTAATGTCTATTGAAATCAGTGTCCAAAAAAAGTTTAGATTCAAACATCGATTCCATTTAGATTTTTTGGACTTTTATTCTTAAAACATAAAAAGTAATTCCAAAGTATAACAACACAAACAAAACAAAAAAACTTTTATTGCGAACGAAGAAGAAAAAAAAGTTTACGACTGAACAACAAATAGAAAAAAATTGTGTTTACGAATAGCAAAACATAATTCTTATACCAAAATATATTTCAAAGTCAAAGTCATATACTGTAGGATGAAATTGAATGCACAGAAGGTTTATGACATAAGCTTTTATATTATATTGATTGCTGTGACACACAATAGCAATGCTTAATGAACTGCACTTTCATTTCTACTTTCTTGGAAGCCCTGAATATGTATTCAATGATATATGTCTTCAAAAGAAATTTGTTTCATAATAAATGCCTAATAAGTACAATGACTTCTAATTATATGTCCGCCAATCGAGAATTGTTTGGCTATTTGTTAGCGAATTCTGGATTTATAGATATATTAATCTGGAATTGATTATTCTTACCATTGATTTGAACACAAGTCTTCAAAATTAAAATACAATTAAGTTCAACAAAATAATTCTTAATCTATAAAAACAATATCTAATAATTACAAATGAATTGATAATACATTGATTTATAATTGACTTTTCTTTCTGTAAATTATATTTTAGGAAAAGATTTTTTTCCAAAAGTCTTCTCTTTCTCAATGAAATACAAAATCAGTTGTCAATTGAAATTACATTTAATCCCCTAATTTATATTTTTCTTTTTATGGTTCTTAAGAGATGAAAACGAATCGATTCTTGAGTTTTAAATTATAAGTTTTCGTTATTATTATTCTTATTATATAATTATAGATTTCTTCTTGTTTTAAAAACCTTGTTCCTATAATTAGATGGTTGTTTCAGATATATTATATGTAATAGCTTTATGTAACGAACATTTGTATTAAGAGATTTACACAAATTGTCTAATAAACTCAATACTTAATTACTGTCTGTTTTCACTCTCGAGAATAAAAGTTTTAAGAAATTGACTTTTCTAAAAATATAAGACAAAGAATAATTATGCCTAAAATAGATTATTTCGTAACACAAGTTATATATCATATAATTTTCAATTTCGTTTAATAGAATTGAGCATTTAGAAATATAATTTCAATTATTCAAATATTTTCGATTCAAATAACTTTAATAACTATTGTCTCAAATTTCACTTTTAATATCTTTAAATATAATTTATTTCTATATTTTAATAAAACAGAGGTTATTAAACTTGAGAGTTGAGAAATATCTGTTTTATATTTAAATTTCAGATATAAATAATTTTAATCCTGGTGATTACTTTTTAGTACTATATATACTGAGAAAAGCTTAAGTCTCTTGATTTCGTGAATAGTAATTACAAGAATTGAAGAAATGTTTTGTTCAAAATTGTTGTCAAAACTAATTAATTCTAATGCTTATAATTCATTATTTAAATTACATAAATATTCAGATATATTGGACAAAACGATTAAACTCTTTTAATTTATTCAAAAAACAAATTAATTGATTGAAGTAATACTAAAATAAATTATATTTATTACTGTTGTTGTACACCACAGTCAACAGTACAGAATCTATATTAATAAAGAAGAACTAAAATATCGATAAAATTGTCAGTGCATTCGGTACTGAATAACAATTCTAATTTAAACATAAAAGTTAACACATTTTTAGCATATATTGCAAAACATTAATCAACTTATCAATAGTTTATCTATTAATACATGTGTGCATCCATTCGCAGAGAATGTGGATCGATTGAACAAAGCACAAGGCATTTGTGAACTGTCAGCTCAACACTATTATTGTTGAGACCTTGAATTCTGGAGATAGATTGCACAGAATATAGAGAATTACATACAAAGCACTGTAACAGTATGTCATATAAAGTACTGCACAATGAAAATGATTTACTTTTAAATATAGAGTCGAAAATATGATTAATTTTTTTCTAAAAATTATATTAAAAACTAAATAAACTTCTATTGAAATCGAAGTGAAATAATTTTGCAATCCTTTTGAAATACTATACAGTTTTAATGGAATATATAGCTTATCAAAGAGACAATATTCTTAATTGTCTTTCATTACCCAAACACTTGAGAATTATTATGTGAATTAGAGGTCGAAAACGGATCGGTTCGATCGGATTCGGATCGGATTTAGCCTCTAAAAAGTCGGATTGGATCGGATCGGATCTATAGTACAAAAAAAAGTCGAATCGGATCGGATCCGAAATACTTATTCGAATTTTATTCGAAAGTCAAAATATTACATGCCATGAGTGGTATTTTTTATAAATAAGTCTAAAATTTTAAAAAACAATATTAAAATAGCACTACATTTCAACTCAAATCAAACTCTACAATCAAATTTCAACTCAGATATCCGACAAATTGCTAGCTCACATTTTGACTTGATGTAATATTGTACATGAAAAAAAGTTTTTTAGCCATTTATCATCTCGGATAGAACTTTCGGATCGGATCGGATAAAAAAATTTTTTGAGTTAGGATCGGATCGAATCGGATTGCATTGAGAAAAAAGTCGGATCGGATCGGATAGTTAATTTTGTATCCGTTTTCGATCTCTAATGTGAATTATAAAAAAGGTTTTTTATGTGAAACCAGAGTTTTAATCTCTTTGATCGAAGTAATTATTGTTTGGATTGCATACTAAAAAAGTGCAAACAAATACTGAAATGCAATATAAAAAGAGATTAATTAAATGCGAAACTTTTGCAAATTTCTGTGCGAATCTGTTTTGCATCTAATTAGGAGAAAACCATTGCTTTTAATTATATAATATATTTCATCTAATTATAAGATCAAGACTTCATTACTTTCAAACAAAGCATTTGAAAAATATAATTAATTTAATAGAAATCGATCGCCAAATAAAAAAAGAAGACATGTCTTGTAATACATAAAAAGGAGGTTTTTATTTCACTCAATTTCAATAAATAACAGATTTGGAGTACACTATTTGTACAGTAATTTTTAAAAATAGTTGAATGATTAATATTAAATCTCTTATTTGGGTTAAGTCTAAGGTTAGAGACAGACGTGTGGTTGTTATGTATCACTCATTTATAAATATATTTTAGTTTTTAGAAAAAGTTTTTCGCAATTTATGTAAACTAATTCATCACAAATACATGAAAAACTTGAAAAAAGAGTGGTATATAGCGAGAGGAGAGGCAAACAATTTTGTTTTTAAAACTTTTGGCGAAATTATATATATTTTTAGATTTTTTGAACGCAAAGCGCGTTTTAAAGTATGTAAAACTGAATCTATGGATAAATTAAGTCCTTTTTTCGTGTTTATCTCCTCTTTGTTTTCTGAGTACTTTATTGTTATATTCTTCTGAAGTGGTCTCTCAAGTATTACATGATATTTATTATTAGTTAATAATAATTTTTCTATTCCTTATTTTATCAAAAAATCTTTAGTTTTATTTAATATTTTTAGAAGTTTTTCCATTTCAGCAGAAATATATCCAAAAATATAACCGAAACTAAAATTTATAAATAATATACTCTTTTTGTATATACTTAATGTATGTTTGGACTAGACTACCTGAAGTTTTTCTTGTTTCCTGTCTTGTCTTATGTTCTCCTGCTCCTGTACAGGTACAGGACAGGTCAGGAAAATATATTTGTCACAATTACCAGGACATGAAGAGATTTCAACAGGACAAAACAAGACAGGAATTAATTCAAATCATGTTAGTGATGGCCCGTCACAATTGAGTATTAAAAATGTTAATCATTTGCTATTTATCAGATCTAACTTTGATCATTACTGTATATATAATTTGAATTACAGTATTAATAAATTTCAATAAATAAACGTTTATTTGTGTAATCTCACAAGACACATGAAATTTTTTTCTTGTAATTACAGGACAGGACAGGAAATTTTTTTATTGTAATTTCAGGACAGGACAGAACAGAATAGGAAAAGATTTCAACAGGACAAGACAATACAGGAAACTTTTCAAGTCATGTTTAGGGAGTCTAGTTTGGACTGAAGCGAATCAGAATTACATATGTTTTGATGGATTATTCTGAGACTTCATATATGAAATCCGAATAATATTTTATATGCAGTACTTGTGGTGTTTAAGCCGTTTAATGCTTTTAGAAGAGCTTTTCTAATACAATAATTAATGCATAGAAATTAGTTAATCAAAGCAAAGCATAAAATAGCACTTTTAACAAGTTTATTCAAAAAACAGATCTGTTTGTGCAGAAACTAAATTAATTAAATTTGAAAAACATTTGAAGTATTTTTGTATGAATTTCATGTTTTATTAACGCATTTTAAAGTTCTTTCCTTAAATGAAATGAATGAATATAATAACTCTTCATTAAATAGAATATTTAAAGCATCAGGGATGCATAAATCCTTCGATTTCTCTATAAAACAACAAGGTAATCAAAGGATTTATACGTACGTGACACTTTAAATATTTACTCTATACAGCAACAAGGTGATCCAGGAAAGAGAATTTCATTAATTAAGATAGCTAAAATTGATTCAGCGTGAATTCATTTGATAATTGTAGTTCAAAAATAAATTAATTAAAAATATTTTGACAAAATTATTAGGAATTTAACAGAATTTGTCCAAATATTTGAATTAGTTTTATAAAATTAGCACAAAATTAGTTTAGTTTTTAAGAAATGAAGTGAAGTATTCCTTGCATCTGGTACTTGAGGGCAGACCAGGTGTGACCAATAAATCATATTCTGGATCCCAGTGGGCATTCATTTCAAGTATAAAAAGTAACTAAAAAATTGTGCTAAAAATAGTCCTCAAAAAAAGAGAAAACCAAATCTAATTAACTAAATTGAAATATGAATTAATACCTAAATTTTATTTAAATTTTATTTTGTTGGAGTGTTTCGTGACTTTTATGTATTCGAAAGAGCGTTAAATTACAAAAGTAAAACGAATGGTAGTGAATAAACTATTCACTATATGTATAGACATTTATTGTGTTTATTGTCTGATAATTGCATTTTTAAATAGATAGAGACAAACATTAGACAACATATATATAAATATTATTATTACGACAAAACAGAATAATAATAACATTATATGTATTATCAAAAGCTTGTCTATCAATAAATAAATAGAAAAAAACGACCTAAAGTCCTCTAAATATATGTTATATATTATGGATATTCTGTATAAATACTGTAACTACAGAATTGAAACCTTATCTCAGAAATAGCGTTGACTTTTACAGCAATACAAATGACACACCAGTGTTCAGCAGATGAACACAAAAAGAATAACTGTTTAAATGGAAAATTATAGTCATATATCAATTCATAAATATAACAAAACAAGAATATATATAAATATTCTCTTCTCTCAATTCTAGATAAGAATATGTAGTAATAAAAAAGAGAGATGTTTTTTGTTATACATGTATAATGTTTTGCATTGAACTTAATTTTCAACATATTCTCGTTGGCTTTGAATATTGATTTTGTTAAATGAATGCATTTCGCAATTCATTTAATTTTCTTGGAGTTGATATAGTGTTAGACTCTGGGAAAACACGTTTTACTTAACGAATCGTTTGATATAATAAACAGCAATGACTCCACTCCTAAGAAATAAAAGCCTGAATCAATAGAATATTTTGAAAAAAACTCTGTAATAAATATATTCGCAAACATTTTAAGCAATATTTGCTTATATTTCTATTTCTTGTTTCGTTGCTCTGGAGATCCGCACAATTAAATGCTTCTGTAGTTTTCGATAGTAATAGAGTTTTTCACATCAAAAATAATGCCAACCATTACTCTATTAACAGAAAATCTATAACACATTATACAATATCCTATTCTGACCTTCAAATAGAGAGTTAGTTAGAGAGTAGAGAGTGATTCATGAAATCTCTCTCTCTCTCCCCACTCTCTCTC
>JAQFXN010002808.1:0-11950 GCA_034693365.1 Liacarus xylariae
ATTGAATATATTTCTGATAAATAAAACATTGTAATGAAGTTCCTTTCCAGATAAAATTGAACGTTCTTACAATTTGTTATAGTATTTATGATTATTTTGATATATTATATGAAATATTTTAGGAAAATTTATATCATCAAAATTTGAAGTAAATTTGTTTCCATCAATTTTTTCCATACTGGTAAAGTAGACTAATAGATCTCATAAAACAACTTTTAATATATTTGAGTCTCGAAAGAAATGTTTTATAACATGTGCAAAATTAATTCAAATCATATAAGTTTTGGAAATTCAAAAGTGCGCGCGTGAGCCACCTTTACATACAATTCCATATATTATTCAATAATAATGTTTCAGTCAAAATTAAAATGACTAGAACTTATACAGTGACATATGAATAGATGTTTCTTTCAAACTTCAAATCATCAATGACCTTTATATTAGATTCCATATATTGAGCTAGAGTAATGTTCAATATCGTTCACATCTTTAATGCAAATTGAACTGTTATTAAATGCTGGTTAGAGTATGGAATTTTCGGGTGATATTAATATTAAATGTAAGCCATTCATGTCAGAAAGATAATGCGAAAAGTATAAGAAAGGCCTATTAACTCCACGTCTTTGAGTGTCAAAACTCGTTTTACATATTACGGGTTCTTATACTTTTCGCACTATATTTCTGGCATTATGTTTTTACATTTAATATTAATATTACCTGAAAATTCCATACTCTAACCAGCATTCAATAACAGTTCATTTATCATTAAAGATGTGAACGATATTGAGCATTACTCTTGCTCAATATATAGAATCTAATATAAAAGTCAAAAATAGTAACACAAGTAAACTAATGACTCGTGGTCTAGTGGTCAAGACGCTGTGCATGTAACCCGGAGACGTCAGGTTCGAGTCCTGACCGAGTCACTTTTGGTTTATTTGTGTTCATTAAATATTCATAACATCTAAAATATATTTATATAAACTTTCTCTAAGAAAATGATTGAAATTTAAAATCTAAAAATTAATATACACTTACTTGTTAGAGTGAAATTTTATACTTATTGTTGATATATTTTCTCAATCATTTTTATTATTTTATGAAATTCTCGATTAAATTATAATTTTCTCGTAAAAAACATTGCTATTAGTAACCAGTAAACTATCTAGTTATTATAGGATTAGGTGATAAAGTCAAATCGGGAATATAAACAGTAAATCCGCAAAATCGAGAACAACCCTTCATATCGGGAATATCGGGAAAATAAAACCTTGTTTTTTGAAGTCTATTACACCCCACATAATTAATATAACAAAATTCCCGACACTCACACTTATAAATAAATATCGGGAATTCCCGAGATTTCCTAGCTCTAAGTATAAGATGCTATAAAATGAAAACATTTTTTGTATATCTAATTACTATCTTGGTATTAAGAGCTATTATTAAGTTTAATTGAAGATAACAATAATTTTGAATTGATTTTTTAGAGTTTTCGGACAAACCAGAAAACACCCCATAACTATATTAAAATTTCATTATAATTATAATTTACAAATGTTTAAAAATTATATTTTATAAAATAATATGAATTCCTTATAAAATATATTTTTAGATAGAATATTCCAAATACCAATATCCAAAGAACTTGAATGTCACTAACAAGGAGATTTCAGCTTATCAATCTGATCTTTAGAGATTTTTTATCAAAATAAATTTTATCAAAAAAAAGTTAGCATTTTGTTACTACCAAGAAGAATGAATTTGCCCAATTCATTTTATTTTAGTCAAATATCCCTTTATTTTAATGAATTCAAAGTCAAATACAACTAATTATTCATTCACTTTTTCTTTACAAATGGTTAATACTATTGTAGTTAACTGCTATTGTAGTTGACTTCTCATTTGATTCTTTGATTTATCAACTTTTTTACTACAGATTTACAGATTTTATCATATTTTTCTATCTGACAAATCAAAGATAAATTGTCCATAGAATTGTCATAGGACTCCTTTGCATTGGAAACTCGTATTCTATGGAATTGTCATAAACTCAATACCATAGGATTATCGTAGGTTCCCACCCTATAGAATTATCATTGCATGATATCCCATTGCATTATCATTGTTCCCATTCCAATGGAGTCCCCCATCTTATAGGATTATTATCGGTTTCCATCCCATAAGATTATCATAAGGACACATCCCATTCGAATCACTTCCATAGGATTATCATAGATTCAAATCCAAATGGATTATCATTGGTTTGCACCCCATTCGGTCCACTCTTATAGGATCATCAGAGGTTCTCATACCATACGAATATCAGGAGCTCCCATTCCACTGGATTATCATAGGCCCTCATCCCATAGGTTTAGCATAGGCTCCCATCCCATAGGATGTTGGCGGTGGGTGTGGTTGGTGGCGGTGGCGGTGCGTGGCGTTGGCAGTGGGGGTGGTGCGAACAAATCTATATACTCCTTTTTCTTAGAAAGCCGAGTTTAAAATTTCCAAGATATTGTTACATTAAGATTAATGACTAGATATAAACAGTAAATTATTCAATTCAAAAGTGATGAAGGCAGACTAGATTTATTTTTAACTTTAGTTTGATGTTTTAAAAAATTTCATTGACAAGAAAATTTTTGGTTTATAAACGGCTTTCATATACTGTATAAAGAATTGACACAATAATCATAAAATCTTCAATATTTTTAAGTTATAATAGATTTTATGCAAATTCTTGGAAAACTAAAAATAAACTAAATTGGAAAAGAATACAAATGAAAGAACTTAATAATCGAATAGTTTAACTAAGTTTAGCATGTCAATATTTCGAAATTAGGGATCTTTTATCGATTCTCAAAGATCTCAAATTAAGGGTGGTATAGGTTACTGATAAGAGCCTCAAAGTAACAGGGGTATAGGTGGTATTTTTCAATCGTCAAATTGTTGCAAAATTTAATTAAAAATGACGTAATTTAACAGAATTTCGACAAATATTGATAGAATTTAATCGAATTTAACAGAATTTGGCGCAATTCAACTAAATTATAATGAATCTAGATTATGTGAGAAATCAACAAAATTTGGCCAAATTTAACACAAATTTGACAAAATTCTGTTATTTTCCTAGAATTTATATAGAAATTAATAGGTATTCTCCAAAAAAGCGCCAAAAACCGGTCCCGCAGTATCTCCAAGAGCTCACCGAACAGAACAGTACAGAAACGGAAGATAAACAAAATGACCAAAAAACGATTGGACAGCAAAAGAACGAAAACCCGAACCAAAAAGACAGAATTACAGGACCAAAAGACTCAGTGCTAAACAGCTCATCACTAATGGGGGGTATTCTGCAGATCCCGCCCCGTAAACGTTCAACTGCAGCAGCACTGATGGAAACGGCACAACAGTTAGCACACGTTAAACCAATGATTGGCCAAAACAGAAAAGGGCGACAAATAGTGTTCACTAACTCCCGACAAATCAGGACTTTAGTCCTTTCAAGTGATGAAAGCATTGAATCAATTGCGAGTACAGAGAAGAGAGGAAACCAACGGAAAGGGATCGCCAAACAGAACCGGAAGCGAAGAAAAAGAAAGAAATCCGGAACGACAGGGGAACCGATGACCCGAACGGCACCGAAGACCACCCGATGGAATCCGATCGCGAGGACGCGATCGCTTGACGTGGGGTCATGTAATGTAGTGAAACAGTAGAACATTTTATTTATTCAGTTCTCTGTTTTCAACAGAATTTGATTCAATTATTTTATTAATTATTTTGTATTCTTTTGTAAGCATTTACTGACAATTTGTTTATTACAATACACTTAATCTACAGAAACAGTAAACAGAATTATAGATATATAAAACAGAAGTTTCCTTTTAAACAGTAATCGGATTATTATATTAGTATTGTATTCAACAGAAGATATACTTAAAAATAGATTATAGCAACAGAACCGTTGAAACCAATACTGGTGTTAATGAACAGAACATTTGAAATACTCGAATCACAGCACAGACAATGGACAGAACCCCTATTGGAAGTCTATAAAACTGGTGAACTGAAAAACGAGGCCTTCTTCGACTGGAAAGTGTTGAGAACAGAAATGTAAAACAGAGTAGGAATTGGTTTTAAATAGAAGTCCTAAGAGGTTAGCTCTGATTCCAATTGTACAACAGTTAGAATAGATTTCCAATAGTTTTAAATATAAAAAGAATTGTATTTTAATAATTATTTTCAATAAAAATCATTTTATATTGTCGTAAACAAGTGTTTGATTCAAATAAGACTTTATTTATAATCGAAATTTGCGAATTAAATTACAATAAAATTGAGTTAAGAATCGGTAAAAACGTATATAAAGTAAAAACAGAGTTTTCGGTAAAAACTATAGGAAAGGAATCGAAATTCAAAATCAAACAAAAAAAGAAAACAAAAATGAAATATATATTCAGCGCACGAGCGCTCTCTACAACAAAATAAATTTAATTTACTCTTCAAATGAATGATTTTTTTATAAATACAAATCACAAAAATATGTCAAATTGAGCTCTCATCAAATTTTAATTAAAATACAATATACAGATAATATTTATCTTTAATAAAAGAAAAATTATTATTTATGTATTTTTGAATAATTAATTTTTTTAAATCTTTCATTTAATTATTACTAAAAACTTTAAGTAAAAATCCAATTCAGATATACCGTTCATGTAGAGGGTGTTTCATAGAGTGTCCACTTACTATTTTTAATAATCAGGGATGTGAAATAGTGTCCAGCCCGCAATATTCACCTCCTAGCAAGATTTTCAGCTAATATTATTGTACATTAGTGGACAGATAGCCCTAAACTTTGAGCAAAAAATGGGAGAATAGCCAAAATACCCCTCTTAGTTTGTTGGACCTTCCACATCCCTGTTAATAGCGGGCTATAAGCTTTACAGTGCTTTTCATTTAATTTTTCTTATACTTACAAATTCTTATAATAAAAAGAGTCTTTGTTTTTTGGATTAATTTAATTATTTAATAAAATTTAATTTGTTATAAAATAAATAATAATTTAATAGTTCTTAATCTAAATTCAACTTATATTTTGAATTCTAAGTTTTGTTTGAGTTATACTGATTTAGAGTTTAATGAATAATAAGTTCTGTAAATATTTCTTATTAAACAAAAATCGAAGTGTTTTTTGACAGAATGACAGGAATGCACTTTTAGTTTGTAATAAATTATATCAAAACAATTTATTAATTTTTTAATTAAATATAAACCCAAAAATATAAAGTCTAATATATGGCAATATGAATTTATTGGAAAATTGATGGCATTGTAGTTAACAAAAATAAGTGCAATTATCAAACACCCTATAGAAGAAATAACCCAGACACAAGAAACAGACAGTTAATTCTAATTTATCTTCTAAAACATATACTTATTTTATTTTTAATTTTCCAATTATATAAATGTAATTGTAATATGAATTTTTAAAACACTTTCGACCGAAGAATTCATCAATTTTTAATAACATATACAACGGTAGAGTTAGATAAATGAAGAGTAAAATAAATTTCCTGATTCTGTCTAAAAATATTAATACTCAAGAATATGAGACAGAGTTGACCAATGAATGGCATTAAGATTTACAGAGAGACAGAGTATTTTTATTTTTAAAATAACACGAGTATTTATTAATTGCTTAAAGTACTAGTTGTTAAACGTTTGATGTATAGACATCAAATGGTATTGTGAAAAGTTCTTGCTCAAATCAAGTTGGTTTTGTAATAAGTAAATTTGCTAGTTAAATCATAACAATATTTTCCCAAATGATTTCATTCTCAATAAACAAAACCTGTACATAATTATACAGTCTATATGTATAGTAGGGGTGTTCAAGCTCAACATTTCGGGGAAGTGTAAAAGGATTGAAATAAATGCTATTTTTCTGGTTATCTTTTAAAAAATCTATCTTGAAACAAAATATTGTGTTTTCTATACGTTGAGTATTTCGTTTAAAGAAATTTTCGAGGGATCCTAAAAATCTTAAAGTGAGCATACAAAATTTGTCATAATAAAACCTGCTTTGTATATCGCTTGGACACCAATCATATAAAATAAGTTGTTATTACATAATTGAATTTTTAATGTAATTTAAAAACAAAAAATATTAAATTAACAAACATTTGTAAACTCAATATCAATAATAATAATATATATAATTTTTTATTCTTATTTTGTATTCAAACAAATTTTCTCTTTTTTGCTTATATGGTAAGTGATTTTGTATAATGAAAACTATTTTATTTATTAAAATAATCATGAAAATACAAATTGCATGGAGATGCTCAAGCTTGGTGGAGTAATTGTAAATTTTCAAAAAATTTCAGGTCCAAATTGGGTATAAATGTTTTCCAAAATACAGTTCGAAACAAAAGCTAGGGAAGCAATTTATTGGATCTAGCTATTGAACTAAGTAAAATTATTTATTTATTTTTTTGAATGAAATGTAGAAAATTTACAGAAAATTTTGTTTCAAGATGATTTTTCTGTAAATTCGCCCTGGTAAGAATGGACAGGTATGACTTATAAAAACAAAACTAGATGATTTTTTTTGATTCCAACTTCGTAAAAATAATCTTTGTCAACAATAAGAAGATACGTGTTTTTAGAAAGTAAATTTAGATTAATACTTTGGCCATGGCGATTTTTATCATTTCTCAAAATTTGATTAAATCTTGTAGTTTTAATAAAATTTTAATTAACAGTTTCCTATTTTATAAACTAAAAAGTATTTTCTATATATTGAAAACTAATTCAGAAATAAAGTTTTACAGTTTTGTAAAGAAAAATACTTAATTTTTATCAGATTATAAAACTTTATTTCTAAATTAGTTTTCAATATATAGAAAATATTTTTTCATTTTAAAAATAGAAAATTGTTAATAAAAATTTATGATAAATTATTTTGCATAGTTTAGTCCGATAAATAGCTTCCCAAGCTTTTGCCTCCAACTGTATGATAATTCTAATGGAAATTGAGATAATAAAATCTCGTGGAACATTTTAAACATATTTCAAATCGATTGCATGTTAGCTATACTCCATGAAAGTCGTTGTCATTTGAGGCCATAGTATTGACTTTACTAATGCTTATGAATTGGGATGACCTCAGACTCAAATATCATTACTATTAATATAAATCTAACCAGGTAAGAGTGTTAGATGAATAAATATGACCAATGTATTTTTTAAACATTTTCGGAAACACTAACGAATAGCATATAATATATTCAGATATCAAATAGAATAAAATATGTTAGAATCAGAGGTCGCTAAGAGAGGTCCCGTATACGTCCCGTCTAAATACCCCCGTATTTTTACTTTACTTTTCCCCTGTGCACTTTTCAAACTTTGAAAAAATTGTACCGATCTTGCCTTTTTTGCAAAATCTCAAAATACCCTCTCTATACGCCCTGACTCAGTCGACTTACAATCATTTATCCCCTCGATTTTGCTCCAAGTTATACACTAAGATACCATTGGTGTATAGGCAAAATACTCATACTTCAAATTTTAAAAAAATACTTCCTTAGGTTTCAGAATTTTGTGGACAATAAGTCAAATTGTAGGTCAAATTGTTAAGGGTACTATTATTACACAATTCATTCGAAACCAACTGATTGCTGTCACAAATCTGTTGAGCATTTGAAAGCCTTTTGCTTAATAATACCGGTTTTTAACCAAAAAAATTTCCATTTCAAATAGTGTTTTATCCTACACTGTACTTAATTGTATGACCGATCTAGATCACCCCTACTCTATGGTCTTCCTTGAAATAATAAAAAAATAATAATTTTAATATACATTTGAATAATATTTTGATAATAATGTGTTCAATATATTTGATTATATACTCTCATACGAACAAAAAACAAATTTAATTATTGCTGATATGAGAATATATTACACAATTGTTAAATAAATTTTGTGACAAAGCTTTTGAAAATTATTTTTCAGACAGCCTTTTGGCAGTTATTTGTATTGGATTCTCAAGAATTCAATTAGTTTTTTGTTAAAATTGTGTATTTATTTGCCGAAACTAAACGGATACTAAGGCTTTGCATTTATGTCAAGTGCCAGCACAGACAACAGTCTTTTATCTAGATCATTTTTAATCAAGGACAAATTTTTGCTTGGTAGTTTACTTCTTTTCAGTTTTATTTTGTAGAAAAAAAGTTCACTGGGTAAAAATCTCATTTATCCAGATCAACTAATTATAATAATTATTAGTCACCCTCTTTTTATGTACAGTTTTGGAAAATAGTTTTTGCAGTAGGTCTGCAACCTTTGCATTCAATGCCATATATTTTTCAGTAATAATGTTTTTAATAAAATAAAATTTATAAAACTTTGCATAATATGTTGTTATTTCCCCTGAATTAATAATTATTAAAACAAAGATTAGACATAGATAAAATAAATTTTCAAGTAATTGAGTATTTCTATATAATAAATACAATTTTACAAACAAATACAAAAATTAATTCTGATGTAAATATTTTAATGGATTGACAATTTCTTTTTAGAATATTGAATTTTGTTTTTAGGGCTGATGCCAAGGGAAAAGAGTGAGTGTTAAATTATTCTGTCCAAACTCAATTTTGTTGATAAATATAAATAATCGTGGTTACTAATAGATTAAATAATATCTCGAAAAAACATAATGGTCAATTTCGTATAAAACATTTACCTAATACATTATTCGATGAAGAAAGCATTGCAGACATTAAGGCAAGGATTGTAAAGCTGTTATGTGATTAGTTATTCCTCATAACACAGAGTTGGTTCAATAATAAGATCAATCTAACAGTTTATTTTCGGTAATATATAAATTATATGGAAACAAAATTTTTTCTCAGACTCTGATTTTAATATATTAAACTGCAACTCACATATTCAACATATTTGTTTGAAAATTTAGTCATATCTATATTTTGTTTTGTCTAATGGTTGATTTAATAATTTAGATGGATTAACACTTTATTAAGTAAAGCATTATAAATTTTATTTTATTAAAAACATTATGACTGAACAATATATGGCATTGAATTAAAAGGTTGCAGACCTACTGCAAAAACTATTATCCAAAACTATATGTTAAAACAGTGCAAACCAATGCAAAAACTGTTGAAATCCAATTAATCCTAACAAAATTTGTTATTGTGAGTCCAATAATGATAACTACATTAATAGTCAATAAAACTGAAGAGATCCTAATTATATTAAATTTTTCTATAAATACGCCAATCATTCCTATTATGAGTCCAGGTATCGAAATGCAGTAGCAAGCTATATAAATGTATGCAACTGGCTAGATTATTAAAGAAAATTCAATAATATTAGATTTACTAATGTAGATTAAATTAATTAGAAAAATATCATTGTTTAGCACTTAATAATAGATATATATTAAAATTTTCATTAATTTAAAATAGCAATCAAACATTTCAGTGTATCACCCTGTAGAATCTAAACCAATATTAAGATAAACTTAAGACGATTATGAAAATGTCAGACAGAGAAAAGTTTCAATGATAAATAGCGTGCGATTCGAATAATAGAGAAGATAAACAAATTTGCAAATTTGATTAATGAAGCTGTTCCAGAATAGTTTTCGACTCTGATATAATTATATTTGTGAATTAAGGAATCAAAATGAGAGATAATCATTTAAAAATCTTTGAGATATATTGACATACAACAATTTAATAGCACTTTGAGAAACGCTAAATCATGTAGGAGAATTAGTAGAGTAGCGTTAAAGATGTCATTCCTTATTTTATAATATAAAATATATCTAAGTTATTTACAAAATTCTAATATTCATAATAAAATACAGTTCTCTATAATAAATATTTTGGAAGGAAAAAGTCTGAAATTGAATGTTCATTTCAGAAGTTCTTCGTAACTGAATTTTTTCGTTTAACCAAGGTATCAGTTTTGTTATATTTTAAATGTTAAATTTATTGGGATTAATATGGATAACGGATATATGTATTACCATTTTCATTACTATCTTGTTCCTTATCTAAATCATTTTTACTATCAGGTTTTTCATTTACAGGAACAGTAGATTTTAGTACATCTGGTCTATCAGTTTTGTGTGGTTTTAAACTATTGATAATACCAGTGATTGGCTTCACTGCATTGGCCAGATTACTACCCGGATTAAACCAATCAAACAATTGGAATCCAGAATCTAATAATGGATTACCAGATTGGACAATGCTGTTATTGTGCCCATGTTGGCTTGCAGTCTGCTGTAGGGTCTGATCAAAATGGCCGACAATTATTCCATTTCCAGATTTGGTTGTATTCCTCATATTTTCAATAATTATATTATTATTTTCGTTATTATAAAACACTTTATAATTGATTTCTAATTTTTAGAAAATTAAAAAATATATAAATTTTTGTTTATTTATATTAATTTAGAATAAGATATATTTTTTAAATAATTTGAATCAAGGATGTAAAGTTCAGCCCAGAATACCCAACTCCTGAAAACAACACTACCATTACATCTATAGATCATTAAACTTTGACCAAAAAAAACATTCTCTCGCAATAGTAGCCGAGTTATGTCATCATTGATTTATAATTAATCAGGTAAGAATAAAATATGGTTATTTACATTGGTTTAGTATACTCAAGGATGTGGAAGAAAGTCCTGTCCGGAATATTCTGTAAAATTTTGTTAGGTACCCTTTTATTTTCTTTGCTAGTTAACCCCCTATGCAAATTTTTAGGAAAATACTATGTATTCTAAATATTTTGTAAAGTTTAATACAAACTAATATTAATGTATTCAATATTTTGGATGAATTTGTGTTAATATGAAATAATTGAACTCATCTTTGGCCAATATTTCATTGGTTTCCATTTGTTCTGTAATACAACACTTAAATACTCCAGGGCAAAGGAACCAAAATTTCAGTTGGGGTATTGATTTCTCTAAAAGCCAATTCCTTGCTTGACATCAAATTTTGTCAAATTTTTAGACAGGTTCCAGTGGAGGTGTTTTGCCATGGTCACTTTCTTGCAGAATCTTATTAATTCTGACTTAATTTAATTGAAATTCTACTAATTCCTTAAGATTCTAACAGAATATGACAGAATTTATGTCAGAGATTGACATAAGACCTCTTTGAAACCCTGAACACAACTGGGCCAAAATCCGATATTTTGAACTTTCATATCTCTTATAATACAGGTATATATTAAATTTTAATTACACCTACACTAAATTAAGTACATATGCTTCTTATTGAATATCTTTACAAATTATCAATAACTTTATCATTAAATTGAATTAAAAAAATATTATTATATTAATCAATATGAAAGTTTAGAGTTTTGAATGAAATAAGAATAAATTAAAAATTAGAATTTACAAACCTGCACTTGATAAATTTATTAATGAGACATTAATAATTAAGATGAGTATATATCTTTTTTTGTAATAATTAACAATAAGACTGTGAAATAATTTTTGTTTCATATTATAAATTATCTAATTATAATAAAATTTATTATTTAATTAACAAATTAGATCAGTCTAAAAATATAAGCAAAATAAAGCTTAAATTACACAGGTGCACATTTAAATTAATATAAAACACATTCTGACCTATAAACAAAATTTCATAATTTATTATTATATTAAATAAAATTTATAAATAGTAAGTATTTTGAGATAAAAATTAAATTTTAATTTGACCAAGATTTTTTAAATTGTTTATATGTTTATAAATACATTATTTAAAATAATTCTAAAGTTTGGTTATGAATAAAAAAAATTTTTTGGAGCTTTATAGGGTAAAGTGAAATCTCTGGTTGAAATTTCACTGAAATCAATAGTCTATTAAATGCATCTCAACCA
>JAQFXN010002809.1:0-11948 GCA_034693365.1 Liacarus xylariae
ATGAATTAATTGAATGTCTTTATCAATGATATCCCATTTTTGACATATCTTTACGAACAATAATTCTGGTTTAAGTGCATGTATTGATTTACATTTATGCTTAAGTAACTTAAATAGGTTTTATATAGGATTCAAGTCAAGCGAATAAGCAGGGTTTTCGATAACTCTCCTATAACCCAGTTTAGCCCCTAAATAAGCCTGAGTTGTTATGTAGGATATAAAAGTCAATCACGATATATTTCCTACGACCAGGGAAATAATTTAGGTATTTTTCGGGCTATAAAACTCTTTCCTTCAACCAATTTTTTGTTATCTTTAATCTAATTGATTCACTCAAAACCATATTTAAAATTTACAATTAAGTAATATAATCCACTTTAATTTCTAGAAGACTGTATTTGAAATAATTAGAGAATCAAAAATATTACATTGATTAACCGTTTCTGATTCTCAATCATAGATAATTGTATACAGAACCTAGCTACTTTTGTTAGGATCGAATTCGAGTTCAGGGTGTTATTGAAAAATATAAAAAAAATTAAAAAAATATTTTGCTGCTCTCATCTGAATGTTTCCAAATGAATTGTGCCAACAGAATGTTTTATTAATAGATTCCCTCTAATGTTATTAGACATAGATTTCTTTTTCCTTGATTAGTGATTCTATCAAAATATGGTGATTTTATTAGCAGTTTCAGACCTGCCTATTCAGGGTTTTCTGCTCACATTTTGGGAAAATCTGAATTAGCCTCATTGATGCCCATTCAGTAGGTTCTGCCAGTTGTTGTGCTGCCCATTCACTATTACCCATTTTATATATGTTTTATTATTTAATTTCCATGCTAACCAAAATTGTTTTATCTAATATTTTTATCTTGGTATATATGTTGCTTAAAGATATACTATTTCGTAATCTACGTATAATATTTAACGAAAGGGCAATAAAATCGCCATTTATTGAATCAAATATAAAAGTGAACTACGTTCTGCTAAATTCTGATTGATTAATTAAAATATGATTTTTCTACTTTAAAAATAAAAAATATATAAATTAATTTTGTTTAAAAAAACATTTTAAATATTTGTATCTGTTATGACTACACAAGTATTGATAGAAATTTTTTACAAAAATGTCTTCACTTCTGAATGAATTAAACAATTGATCAAAAAGTTTTATATTTTCGATGAAAATGTTATATTCATTACCACTGATGATAAAGTATATGGTTTGGGTAATAATCGGAGTGGTTGTCTTGGTTTAGGACATAACCAGACAGTGACTGATCATCAGAACCGCATGTGATCAGTGAATTGTGTGATAAAAATCGATAGGTTTTTATTTCCATGCTAACCAAAACTTTATCTTTGCTATCTTAGTAAATACTCTAGGTTGCTTAAGTATTAATATTTAGCCAAAATGTTGTACCAAAATGAGTTTAGAGTATACAAAGCGTTTTCGAGTGTTCCACTGCCATGGAATGGATTTTTGAGGCACAGCACTAATGCCAAATATGCTTAGCAGTGCTTCAACAAATGCATTGTCAACACTTAAGTTATATAACTAGTGCTTCAAGAAAATGATAGCTGTTGTGCTGCACATGTATGCACATAAACAGTATTCAATATTTCAATATTTTAGAGATATAATATTTCGTAATGCATGTGCAATATTAAAAATCAGTAATATAACATGTCCATTTATTTATACAATTATAAGAGTGTTGACTTGAGTTGTGCTACTTTAAAAATGAAAACTATATAATTTAAATTATTAGCAAGTGTCATATTCCGTTTAAAAATAGTAATTAATTTTAAATTAATTATTTAATTATAATAATCTAGCTTGATTTAAATTAATTTTCAGTTTTCCATTGTGTAAAATACATTTTAAAGTGTATTTATGACTATAGAAGTGCTGAAAAAATTAATAAAAAAAATGTCTTCACTTCTGAATGAATTTAGAATTTGTGATACAATTCCAGAAACTGTAAAACAAGTGATCACAAAGTTTTATATTTTCGGTGAAAATGTTGTATTCATTACAATTGATGATAGAGTGTATGGTTTGGGTTCTAATCAATTCGGTTGTCTTGGCTTAGGCCACGTGGAAGGAATGACTGAACCGACACTTATGAGTGAATTGTGTGATAAAAATATTTGTCGTTTTTATAATGGATTTGATTTTGTTTTGGCCCTCAATAATGACAATCAAGTGTATGGTTGGGGAAGGAATCAGCATGGCCAATTGAGCGGTGACTATATGAGCGAGGAGAGTGTTTATTCTAAACCGGAATGTATTGAATATTTTAATGACAAAACAATTATTCAATTAAGTTGTGGTCGATATCATAGTTTAGCACTTTCTTGCAATGGAGAGGTGTATGGCTGGGGTCGGAATCATTTGGGTCAATGTGGAGATGGAAGGGATGGATATAATGATGTGGTTTGTAGACCAACTCAACTAAAATCTATTAAATCCAGAATCAAATATATATTGTGCTCTCATAACAGCTCATTCGCACTAACAATAGAGGGATTGGTTTATAGTTGGGGTGAGAATAGTGCAAATATCTTGGGTCAGACAATAAATTCTGACTTCTATACACCCAGGGTCATACAATTGTTAAATATCGAGAGAATATGTGTGACTAAAACCAACAGTTATTTCCTAAATAGTGAGGGAGTTTTATATTTTAGTGGGAAAATTGCAGCTAAACGTCAAAAAACACCGATTAAAGTGTGCGAAACAGTATTCAATGATTTGTCTGCTATTGAAGGCTATAATCATAAAAGTTGTGCAACTGTTTTGTGTAATAATATTTTGTATGAATTAAATGAAAACTCTCTCAAAAGAGTTGATGATTTCAATAATTTCGATGAATATTATGCGAAGAAATATCAGTTCAGTATTAATACAATTGATTTAAATGTACAGGAATTCCGAAATTATATTAATTACAGAATTAATACAAAATTATTCAATGAATCAGAATTATTTGAACGACTCTTATATTTAATGAATGATAATATCAAATCATTTTATATATTCGATGACCAAATGGGAGGAAATATTTTGCTCATAACAAGCGATGACAAAGTGTATGGCTTTGGTTCCAATCAATTCGGTTGTATTGGTTTAGGCCATCGATTGGCTGTTTATAAACCGCAGATTATTAACGAATTATGTCATAAGAATATCACAGAATTCTACAATGGATTCAGTCATCTTCTGTGTATCAGCTCTTGTAATGATGTGTTTGCATGCGGTGGTAATGATTCGGGACAATTGGGCAGAGGATATGTGAGTGAATATAATAAACAATGTTCTATATGGGAGAAGATTGTGCATGCTAATAATTGGAATATCACACATATATCCTGCGGTAGTAATCATTCACTTGCGCTCTCATGCGATGGTGAAGTGTATGGTTGGGGCGATAATAAATTTGGACAGGTTGGGTGTGGAACTAACAAAAATGAAAAGATTTCAAAACCAGTAGAACTGAAA
Organism: Liacarus xylariae; assembly: GCA_034693365.1. Lineage (NCBI taxonomy): Eukaryota > Metazoa > Arthropoda > Arachnida > Sarcoptiformes > Liacaridae > Liacarus > Liacarus xylariae. Next base: position 3,508 of record JAQFXN010002809.1, read on the forward strand.
CTTGAATCAAATATCAAATATATTTCATGTTTTAAAAACAGTTCGTTCGCACTGACAGACAATGGAATGGTGTATAGTTGGGGAGAGAATCAAAATAATATATTGGGTCAGGAAATGTACTCAAATAAATCATTATTCGAACCCAAATTAATTGATTTGAATACCGATATAATTCAAGTTTGCTGTTCACTAACTAATAGCTATTTTCTTACAACCGATAGATTTATATATATTTGTTGCGCAAAGAAAACACAAAATCAAATTAAACCCGAATTTTTGACAAAAGATATTAAATTTAAAGAATTACATCAAACCATTAATTACTGTCAAATAGAGGGAAACAATGTATTAAGTGATTGTGAAATAAGTAGAGTCACAGCGCTATCAGAAGACAGTATTGTCTATGAATTGAAAGGATGTGAACCAAAGAAAACAGATTACAACACAATTAATGAATTTTATTTGAATGAACTTCAATTGACTCATAAAACTTTTCTTAAATTACAACTAATCGAAGAAATAGCCTTTGATAATGTAATTTCAGGAAAATTAGAAACTATTTCAGAGAAATTTGAAACGATTGAAATAATAGGTTCGGGATCATTTGCAACAGTGTTCAAAGTGTTTGATAAAATGGATAAAAAATTCTATGCGATTAAGAGAATTGCTATAAAAGGTAAAAAATGTTTTTTTAATCATCAAATGAAATATTGTACAATCTTTTTAAAAGTTAGGCATGGATTGTTATTGCTAAAATATCTAATAAACCTGGATAGATGATATTTTATACTAGCACACTTGATTTTTTAGGCAGTAAGCAGGGATACGCAAGGGGGGCATGACGAGTATACAATTTGCTAATCTACCCGTTCAGTGATACCCTAGGGTTGTACAGTTATTTCAGAATAATCCCAAATCCATTACCTAATTGATATTGACTAATCTTGAATAAGAGATAATTTATAATTTAGCCTTTATTTAGCCTAATTTAGTCAATATTTTGAGGTGGTTTTCCAATTTAGATATACAGATTGGTATATGTCTGATACAAATGTTTAATATATAGCAAAATGTAACTTATTAAGAAATATCTGAATCAAAAAGGTGGTCTAACTTATATAGGCAAGGATATATTTATATAGCAAGGAACAAATTAAAATATATCAATAATTAAAAAATATAATCCAATAAATTGAAACACTATTCAGACATTACCAATCTGTATATCTAAATTGGAAAACCACCTCAAAATATTTAGTGCCACCCACTGCATTATTGTATTATGAAAATACAAGGTTTACAAAAATTACCTGTTTTTAAAATAAAAATTTTTTAATTCAACAAGTAATATTAATTTTGTTATATTTAATAAATTATTTTTTCAGATAAATCGAATACTTTTATTACTTCTATTAATAATGAAATTAAAATTATGGCTCAATTAAGGAATGACTTTATTGTACAATATTTTGATTCCTGGACTGAAGAAAATTTATTCACATTTATTCAAATGGAATTTTGTTCGGATAACTTGGAGAATGTTTTAATACAAAAGCGAAAAGCATTTGATAGGAATGAAAATGAAAAACTGTCTGCAATTGAATATATCATTTCATATGAATTATTCGCAGAACTGATAGAAGGCGTCAATTATTTATATGAATTAAATCCACCCGTAATTCATAGAGACCTCAAACCCGACAATATATTAATTTGCGATAATAATAGTGGAAATTATATAAGAATATGTGACTTTGGTTCGGCCACATTTGAAACAAGAGAAAATAAGACACATTGCCAGGGTGTGGGCACTGCAGCTTATTTGGCACCAGAAGTGCTAATATCAATTGGAAGTCAATATAATTCAAAAGCAGATATTTATAGTTTGACTTCTATTGCATTGCTATTGTTTGATATTGATATTGATTCGTAAGTATTATAAAACATTTTCAGTATCTTAAAATTAACTTGTTCATTTCTTTTGTTTATTGTGATTGTGTATTTAAAGTTAATAATAATACATTCTTACAGGGGTCTCCAAGGGTGGGTAGAGCCTAAATATCCTCTGTATTTGAAATTTAACAAATATCCCTACCCTCTGACTTTTGGCACCCAGGCATAAATTTGTATTTTTACATTACTCCCTACCTGTTCATTTTTCATATTTTGAGATTTTTTATACCCCCCCCCCTACCTCTAGGCATTTTCAACAAATTTTCTCAAAATATTCCTCCTATACCCCTGACTCGGAATACCTTGGAGAACCAATTTATAAATATTATTAAAATAGTATAATTAGCATGGTTTGTTGAACCTAGGGTAATAGCTACAAATTTTACTTATCGTAACGTTCATATTGTTGATCTCATATAAGTCACAGATAATAGTGTTTCAAAATTATCATTTGTTTTCCAAAAAAATTTTGTCAAATCTTTTCTCAAAGACAAACAATTTATTTCAATAATTCAATTAATATTTAATAATTAGTTAAAAGAGGAAAACAATTTAAATAATATGAAGAAAAATAAATCAACTGTAAGGAAAAAATTAATTGTTTCACATTATCGCTAGTAAAAAAGCATAATATAGCTTGATACTAAAATATAATTTAGTTTGAAATATATTTTCTAAATATATTTAAAAAGAATTTCACATTATTTAAAAATTTTTTCGTAAATATAAATATTTCTATATTTTAGATTAGAAGAATATGAGCAAGATGATAATTCCATAGTGGATATGTATATTTCAAATATTTACAATAATATCAACGAAATTAATAATAGATCAAGACCATCCTGCTCTGAACTATTATTATTGTCAAAGGACTGGAGATTACACCATGATGTTATTATTGAGAACTATCTTAAAAACATACCTGCTAATCTTAAACTGCAAGAGAATGAATTCTTATTAAATTTCTTTACGAGCAAATTGAAGAATATGTAAATAAATGAAATTGTTTTTTAAACAACTATTAAATCTTTAATAATTTTCATATTACAGGTCAATTAACATTGAAAATAAATTTTCAAATGAAATGCTACTTCAGATTAAATAAAATTGTCGGAATAATTTTTAATATATTTAAAAAGGAAGCATTTGGTGTAATTGAGAAAAATGGTTCTGTTACATTTGGAAATGCTTACAAAGTTACTGATATTGGAGAAGGACCGGTTTAATTTACAAAGAAATTAGGAATAGAAAATCTGAATATTAAAATTATAAAAAATGGAGAATTATCTGCAGGAATGCGCAAAGAAGGGTTCACCACTTTCTAGACAAGATATCGTCAAATTGATCACTTAGGGGTACTTCCCACCTAAATAAAGTGGGTAAAATTTATAAATTTTTTCAAATTTTAGGGGTTAAGGCGCCAAAACCTATTTTATTTACTGTTAAATTCTCAACTTTTTGAATAATTAGAGGTGAGAGAGGAAAAAAATTCTAAAATTCACAGAAACATACCCCTCCTCTTATTTGAGGTGGGAAGTACCCCTAATTAATCAATTTGGTGATATCTCGTATAGAAAGTGGTGAGTGAGTTATACCCCCCCCCCTTTACCGCATCGCTGGTTACCTGTATCCTCTGTTGCAAAGTATAGAATTTAACAATCCGCTTTTCGCAATATTCTTTTTTTGAGTGATTTATTTATAGGTGAAATATATTTTTAAAAATTATTAAATTAAACAAAAATGGCCGAATAACGCAAATGTTTAAGAATGTGCAGAAATGGAACGGCTCAGGGAGAACATGGATAAAAGTGCGCTCATGAGTGGACTAGGAATTGGAGTGGTAACTAAGCTTAGGCCGGAATAAAACAAACACTTGGGTTTCTAAGAAGTAAAGGTCCAAAAGTTTAAAACTAATTCTCAGAATTGAGCCAAAAGTCGACAAAAGCTCAATTCAAAAACTTTTCCATTATTTTAAGTTTAGTTTAAAACTATTTTCACTTCATTTTTGTTTTTCTCAATTCTTATCTAATTTTTTTTAAACTGTTCTAAATCTCTGATTTTAGAATCAATTTTTGATATAAAAGGAGAAATACATTGAATTGTTTTTCAGTTGAGTTGAGATTTGGGTCCGAATTGAGTGAAAACTCTTGTGATTTTTGTTATAATATTTTCGGTCCAAAAGTTAATTTTTGTTAATTTCGATATAAAATGTATAAAACTGTCCGAAAGTCAATAGAAATTTTGATCTCTTTTTTTTGTATAAATTAACGAATAATTTGGATAAAAATTAAATAAATATTTTAATCAAAAGTTTTAATTTTTTTTTTATTTAAAGTTATTTTTAGCAGATTTTTTAGACTTTTTTGTTGAATGCTTTTAATTGACGGACGAAACCATTTTGAGGACGAAATCTAAGACTAAAAGGGCGGAGAATTCAAGTTAAAGAACAGAACGTTTGAATGAACCCCCTGTAGGACCAAAAAGTCCCGGTCCAGAAGTAGTACCTTATCAGAATTTGACCATCCTGTGCAGAAATAATAAAACATCTTAGCTCAGCTAACATTAAAATATAGAATGAATATTAGGTCCAGGTGCAAAGTTTAATTATCAAAATATCTGTCATGATTATATAAATTAGAAATTCATAAGATTACAATAGATACAAGGATGGGCAAAGGGGGTACAGTCCGATTTATCTACCTATACGATTCTTGCCAAAAACCGTCCTCTTTTTCCGGCTTTGGCTAATTTAAACCATAAACATAATAAATAAAATTTAAAAATATAAAGCCGAAAAATAAATTTTATTAATTCACCTATGATGATTATTTATAAATCATAAATTAATACAAAAAACAATTAATTTATTCCTTAATTAACAGTTATATTCCTTATTCTTAAAACAGGAATATTTAATACATCAAAAAAATAATGTTCAAACTTATTAACAGAATATTGTTTAACAATTAAATACAACAGAGGTATTGATAGGAACCTAAAGCTTAATAAAGAGAAATAAAAAGATTTTAATAACAAATTTTTAATCCATTTATTCCATAAGAAGTTATTCCACTTATTATATGAAGAGATTCTCAACAATTAATTTGTTTTTTTATGTTTTTTTTATTTAAGTATCACTTGTTTTATAACACAAAGCGTTTTTCAATACAGAGTATTGAAAGTTATTTTACGCCAAAATATTTATATAAAGTATTAAAGCATTTGATTTCAAGAGGTTTTCATTGCTTTTTAAACAGAAAAAAAACAAAATAACAAATTGTTTTGTCTTTTTTATACAAAACTAATTGAATTTCTTTTTCTTTCGGGAAATTAATTGAAAATAACAAAACAAAAAAATATTTTATCTTTTTATTGAAAAAAATATAAAATTCTTGTTATTTGTTATTAACGTTTGTTCTCTTCTAATGAAGACATTAGTGTTAGTGCTCTTATGGCAGACAATCCCATAGTATTTGTTTTGTCGATTCTGTTAGAGATTCTGGAAATTTGATCTCAAAGTTCACTATAAGATCTCCGCGTTTTGTCGTCTCCTTCGCGTGCGGTAATCCATGGCCAGGTATGCGGCGATGGGAAGTCGGTTTCACAATGTCGTTGAATCGGATGGGTATTGTGTCGCCGCTCAGTGTCGGTACACTTACTTTACAGCCACACAATGCCTGATATATTAAATAGAGAATTAATATATTTTTAATTAAATTAATTTAATTCTATTTTTTAAAATTTTAAACTAATGAGTAAAATCAAATATGCAATCTATCAAGTTAATTAGATAGAACTGGCTTATTTGAATATTTCAGCATAATTTCAGCTATATTTCAATATAATTTATTTCATTAAAACTATCATGCAATGTTACATAAACGGGAAACCTAAGTTAATCCGAGTAAATTGAAATTAGAGAGGGGCATAATTTTTTCAAACTTTAAATTAACTAATATAGTAATTAGTAGTTTGAATTAGAAACAGGGGAAAACTAGATGGGAAAACATAGTTGGGATGATAAGAACAATTTAATCAAATTAAAAAATTTAAACATCTTGCAGGAAAATAAGTTATAGTTTAATGTCATGTCTTCTCTATTGCTTTGTTAAAAATATTCGAAAACTGCCCCTTTAAACACTTTTTTGATTAGTTTGAACTTGGTCAACTTTGATCTGAAAATTATAAATTAAAAAAAATCTGAATTTTCAATTCATGCACTCCGAGTCTATTTTTGAAATTTTTGATATTAGAGGCTATTTATACCCTGGTTTTCGTGACTAATAACCCTAGTTTTGTAGTAATGCATATAATTCTTAAACATTTTGTAATAACAATAATCCAAACCTCTCTTAAAGTTATTTTTGCCGTATATTTAATATCCACTCCCTCTCTCTTGAACTGTGGGTGCGGTTTATCCCTAATTATAAAGACAATATCGGCGGGTATTGTACTACTCGTGTGGTCGCCCTCGCGCTGAAACGTCACTTTAGTGCCTGCTTTCCAACCCGGCCTCACATTAATGGTTAATACTTTGTCTTCTTTTTTATAGCTCTTTCCGTCCGAATTCAGTACTTTTCGGGTGATTTTCATTTTTTTCACACAACCCTTCAGCACCTCTTCTAAAGTGAGGAACAGGTCGTGCTCTATAGGCGGGTCTTGACGTACACCCGGACCAACTTTCCGTCCGCCGCCGCCCACTCCCAGGCCATGGCTGGGCGATGAGCCGTGAAATGACTGCGACCGAAATGCATTGCCTCCCCGGCCAGAGGGTCCGCCTAAACCAAACATGTCATCAATGTCCATATGATCGTCAAAATCATGAAACAAACCAAATCCGGCGCCTATTTGTGCAAAAGTCAAATAAATATTTATTAAACATATTTGAAATTCATTTAAATATTAAATAGGAATTAAATTAATCTAATCTTTATTAGGCTTAGGGTTTAGACAAAATTAAGCAATTAAGCGAAACTATTAAAAGGTTAAGCATAATTTTACCCTGGCCAATTTATTACTATTATTACTTTATTTCTATTTATTAGATTTTGTTACATTCTATTTATTATAATATTTCAGCTATTCTACAATATGTTTATTTGGTCTTGGCCATATATAATTCTAAACTAGATGATTTACAATTTTACAAAAATTATTATTATTTCATATACAGTATTTTCAAAAATAATATATAAAATTTATGTCTCGAAAGTATTTTGGTATCATTTCTAAAATGATTAATTTGATATAAGCAAGTTCCAATTTAAGATAGAGTGCATGATATGTCATGAAAAAAGTAAGTTAAAGAAATACAGAGCAGTGTTAAGGCTATTTGAATTTAATTAATAACCATTAATTAGTATTATATTTTTTATTATATAATAACTATTTATTATTTAAATAAATAAAACCAATATAATGACCCAAAAAATAACAATTTATCAGTACAAAAAATAATTCTGACAAGGATATTAACACAAACTACTGGTGAACTCTTGACGCATAAATAACCAGTACATTTAACCACAAGCCAACGCATATATGCATTTGAGAATATAAAGTTCAAATTAAAAATTATTCATAAAACCAAACTAACACTATTAATTAATTCAGATAAGCAGATAGTCTCGAGAATTTTCTAATAATTATAAGCTTTTGTAGTGAAACGGAATAAATAAGTTAATAAAAACCTAATGAATAAGTAAAGCGTAAAAAACTATTACATTATATTAAATAATTGACTATTTTTTTTTTTGATTGAAGAGAGAAAAACACTGTATTTCTAACTCATTTTCACTTTTAAAGTGTTGTGTAAATTGTGTAAATTTTTTTCTGCTAAACATTTCATCCGTTTGGAGGCCAAGATGTGGGCCGAGAGTAATATAGAGATGAAGAGGAATAGCAATTATCATATGTTGTACTCATTCTACACACGCAAAGATTGTGTGACTGAGTGTTTGTATGTATGACTGAGTGATAGTGAAATAGTATTTTGAATAAAATTACTTAAAGAATAAGAAAGCGTAGAGAAATCTGTTTGGAAATGCTATTTTTAAAGTCAATAACACATTTCGATGTAATATATATTTTTTGAGCACACATTTCAAAATCGTTTACTTCAATAAAAACTATTAATTAGATTTAACATTGAATTTAAGTGCGAATAATTATATATAATCTACACTTTTATTTTTCTATTATATTAGTAGATAATCATAATTCTTAGGGTTTGACATTCGTCCAAAAAATCTATCAATAACTAATGACCTAGATAGATTTTTTGTTAGTTTTTAGAAACTCAGTATAGTTTTAAAATATGTGAAAAAAGTTCTTCATAGGAAGTTTGAGAATATGACACAACTAACTGCACCAGTGCTATATTTGTGAATTAATGTGTTATAAAGTGCACTTTAATTGAATGAATATTAGTTGTTATTACCTGATTTAATAAAATTCATTTTAAAATAAATAAATAAAATCTGGCA
>JAQFXN010002810.1:0-11945 GCA_034693365.1 Liacarus xylariae
TTTTCTAATAGAGTTGAAATTATTAAACAGTCCATTTTCAATAAAAACAAGATCTGTGATTTCATCACCTGCTTTATATAGGAATGAGCGACAGCAGTGTTTATCACTATTAAAGATACAGTAATATTTTCTAAAGAAATCATTATTTTTTAGGAGAAGCGTTTTGTTCCTTCACGGGTTCATTTAAAATCGACTGTACATACATACTGTATGATATTATAAAGGCAGTCAATATAATGCATTCATTTTAATCTTAACCATTTTGAACAAGGTTTCCTATAATAAATAAGCCCCCAAACAGTACTTGTACTTATATTTCGTTAAGCATGATCATTTATGCTCTCAATGTTTACAAAATTATTATCCAAAAAGTAATATTGTAATGCAATAGAATATTAAAAAAGAAAATGCTTATATTTGTGTATTCATAATAACGAGAGTCTAGCGTACAATCAATAAACTGGTTTTGTTTGTATATTTAAATAGACTGAAAATAACATCTATTTATTTAAGAATAATAGCATTAATAACTTATATAATATATTAGAATATTTTATATTAGAATTGAAGTAATCTTCAAATCAATTATTCAATGATTTTGATCTCCAAAACACGAGAAAAAATAATAAATTTTTATAAAGAAAAAGATTTATCATTTTTGTGCACAAAAACCCACATTAAGTTTGTTTTCAATGAACTCATTGCACAATAGCTTAATAATTATGTTAATTATTTAATATAGAAGTTTGATATTCTTTATAATTCTATGCTTTTCTTGTTTTGAAAAATGAAATTTAATTTTTTTTCTTTCGTCGAAAAGCATTTAAAACAAATTCAATCGAAACTTTAATAATAATGATAAATGTTTCCGAACAGAAGAAAAAAGAAAACTATTTATTAGATTCCATAGTAGTTGTACTTAAACTATATTAATATTTCTCATTATTCAAGAATATTCTTAGCCATAGTTTTTCAAAACCGAGAAAAATAAATTTATTAATAATTTATTCACGAATAGTACTGTAAATTAAAAACAAGAATATTAAGAATTTAATGGACAGAAAAACGTGTGTTTTTTCTCTCTGAAAATTAATTCCTCTCTTAAAAGGAAGAAAAAATATATATAATAAAACATTAGATAGTGTTTCGAAATACTCGAAACGGAAAAAACAGATAAATATATTACTAATTTAGGAGAGGGAGAGGGAGAGAGAGAGTATATAAAGTAATTAGAAAAAGAGTTTGAAAAATCATTAAATAATTTGAAGGTCAATGTCAGTCAAACGAGATTTAATAATTAATTATTGAAAAATGTAATAATAAAATAAGTATTTCGTTCTTTAGAAAAATTACTAATAATAAAAGAAATAACATTATAATTATATTAATAATTGTAAAAACCCCTTAACTTTTTTTTAATATATAAATCATTAAGATTTAGGAAATACTTATTATCGAATTGTGCCAACACTTCAACAATTATGTTTTTGTCCTTAATTTAATATATTAAATCAGTGATGACCAGTGGCGCATTTTTAAAATATAACAATTCAAACTGATGGAATTACTGTATCCCAGGCTTTTTTATCAACATAATTTGTTTGTCTAAATTTATTAACCCTGAGGCAAAAAGATGTTTTCCACTGGTTTCATGCAGACCACTCATGTTGGGTTTGTGGTACATTTTGAGTACACGTGTTTGAATCTGATAAGTTTAAACTTGTAAATAGAGATGAGCAGAGGCCAAGCCCAGGCCAGTCTCTAAGAGTCTTGCTGCCTCCAGGCCCAGGCTCGCAGAATTTAAAGAGGTCCAGGCATATGCTAAAAAAATATGGGCCTGGTTTGACCTTAATTATATATGACACTAAATAAAGTAAAACTGAGAGCGGAAGTAGCTCAGTAGGTATGGTTCTCGCTTTACTGTGGCGAAGGGTCGCTGGTTCGAGCCCAGCTAGTGGGGTCTATTTATTTAGATATTTCTCAACTAATATCGCTCTCAGTTGTTCTCATTTCACTGCTAGCAACGAGCAGCTACTTGTTCTAGGAGGAGTGGGACAAAGTATTCGAGCAATTGACACAATAACATTCGATTACTACTCATACAACGAAAGGTACAAGAGGCGTTCATGAAAATGAATGAATGAATAAAGTAAAACAAGAGAATAAAGTAAAAATTAAAAAAGCCGTCAAATCAGCTCAAAAATTCAACGCACTAGTCAGGTATTTTTTCGAGATATTCTCGAGAAAATTTTTGAGATATGAAGTTTATATTGCAGAGGTAGCCAGGAATAGAGAGTGCTTAAAAGCACGTTAGAGTTTAAATATTGAATAATGATTCATTGTACTTTTCACATAATTGTAGAAGGTCAATCAGATGAGTGTATTTTGGGAATCCTTAATTTTTGAAAAGGTTTAATCTTCCAATGAAAGTTGATAAGTTTTCGACCTCCTAAAATTTTGAAATTTAAAAATACTATCCCTTTTATTGATTTCCTAACAGTATGTGTAAAATTGATTACTTCGGCGATATTCAACTCTTAGGTGCTTTTTTGTACTCTCTTAGTCTGGCTACCCCTGGTATATTGGTTATACCCCGTTACCTGCAAAAGGATTATACTGGCGGCTAAGCTCAGGCCGAGGCTCATAGAGTTCAGGCCCAGGCTCGTGATATTTTTATAGGCCGAGGCCCAGTCTTACAATATTTTGAGCCTAAGCTCGTGTGGCTTAGTATCAGGCCCGTGGTTTTCAATCCTGTGCTCATCACTACTTATAAACTAAGTTACCTTCGCATTAGAGTATGTCCATATCGGACACATGCATGCATTTATATTACCTATAATTGAGATCTAGATATTTGATATGAGAAAATTAAACGCGAATTAAATGCGAAAAATAATCGACCATGGCCAATCGAACATTACTGCAGATATTCAGATAACCATTAAATAGAGTACATCTAATTGGCTCAAATTAACCCCTTAAATATTGTATGAAATATGCTGTAAATGTTATTTGTTTTGACTCAAAACTTTTCAGTTTATAGTTATAATTACATAATTGCGTTCGCTTTGATATAAAGAACTTAATTCATGGAATCCAAGAATATATAGATAACTGTTTCTTATAGTTATGTTTTGTGTAATCTATGCGCAGGCAAACAATGGTAGGCAAACAATGGAGGATGTTGTTCAGGGGAAAACCTGCTAGTTTAGTGTAATTGAGAAAGAAATAGTTTTTCAATTAATCTCGTACATTTGTAGGTGGAAACTGAGTAAATTAGATATATAATATTATACTCTAAATTAATTGATTCCTATTATATTACTATTCAATCAATGTATTATTACTCTATTATTCTACATTATTATTTTTACAGTTCATACAATAGTTTATACATTGTTTGATGATTATTGCGGCCGTTGCCCCTCAACCTTCTAGTCTAAAACCCACTGTGGAAAATGTTTATTAATAAGTGTATTAAATATCTATAAAATCTTGATTACTACTAATTACGTATGATTAACAATTTACCCATATACAAAAGTTATCGTTAGTCTAAATCTAATACTGCACTTAGCAAGGTGATGAATAATACAAATAAATTATTTGAGAATATATGAGAAATTCTTTCATCAAATCAGAATCTAGCTGTCCTAGTCATGAGCATTAACTAATGAGATCGATTATGATTTGATGGCAGACATATACATGTGTTGTATTTCATAATACAATATTTACAAATGACTAATAGGTTTGAAATGAAATAATATGTTTCCCAATTTGTTAATATTTTAACAACAATTATACAAGCTCTAATAGTTAGACACTTTACATAATTTGACCTTTATACTCTAATATTGTGGAATAAAAAAGTCTGTGAATTCTCTATGAATGCACTGAATTTTAGGTAAAAATGTACTTTACGTTCACTATTTTGGAGGGAATAATAATATTTTCTCTCAAACTAAGAATATTCTGACAAACACTTGTGAAATATACTAGAAACATGCTAAAACAGTCAATGATTAGTTAATTTGCGTCATACCACATTAAATTCTGATGGGTTTTTTTGAGAATAAACTATTTTGAAAAACAGCATAATCAATTCTCAGACGACATTAGGTGGCTCAGATCAATTATACCTGTTGTGCGAATGCACTGGTCATCCTTGGGGGCTATACATATCGCCAATCTATGGAAGGCCAAATATACAAAGGGTATTCCAGACTTTATCCTTGATTTAGGAAAAGTTAAAAACACTTTTCGTATTATTATTGTCGCACTTCTGGTGTCTCTCTCTATATATCGATAGCTAATCTGTAATTAATATCTTAGAAGTTGTTGGCAATTATTAGTTTTAAAAATTAGTGACAATTATATTATATTTAAAAGTTTAATAATTATCAGAATTGTTAACATTATTTTGTTTGCTTGAAAACTCACAGATTTATGGCCTTCAGGAGAGATTAAATACAGTAATTCAATAGTCACTGATCACTGGATCGGACTTTAATATTAATAGAAAAATAAAAACTAAAAATATTTTTTTAGAAAAAAAATTAAAGAATCAAATGGTTTGTGTAAAATAATAAATGACGACATTATGACGAAAGCATTACATTTAGAGATTATATATAAAAATGTTAGGAGTTTTGCAATTCAATTATATTCAACAACTAATATATGAAAAAAATAAAAATATAAAAATAATTTCAAGGCTAACAATAGGAGAATAGATTATATTTAAATTGTGTTATTACCAATAATACAACACATGTACTGTCTGTTTGTATGTGTGCGCCACTGATAATTAGTATAACTTTTATTATTAGCTTATTTTTTTAGCGTTTACTGAATTATAATTTTTCGTTAATTCATAATATTTTAGCAAGAATATTTGCTAGAATTATTGGCAGTTGATTCTGATTTTAAAATATTTATTGTGTGTTAGATTTTTATATTAAAATAATGTTAATTTTAATTTAGCAATGCACAAATCAAGTGAAATTCAAATGTCAAATCCTGAAATTTTCTTATTTTTTTTGTCTTACAAAATATTGTAGAGCACTTTAATTTAGGTGGATAATTTTAGCAAATCTATAGTCAATAGGTAATTTAACAAATTGTAAAAATAGGAAAAAATGAGTACGATAATACTCTATGTTATTTAGCAAGTAATTAGTTCAGACATATCCTACGTACGAATTTCATCTACATTATTTTTAATTATATTACAATATTATATTTAATTAATTATAGAATAAAACATTATTTTTGCAAAGTTTTTATTTCATTAATTTCTTTATTATTTTAAAAGAAATCATTAGCTCTTTTGAAATAATTAAGTATATTATTCAAGAATTTGAAATCAGAGATCAAATATGAAAACTTAAAATACTTAACAACAGAAGTATTTTTAATACAACAATAATAAATTACATTAAATTCTTAGATAAAAATAGTTTTAATTTCTAACAAATATTTCTCAATTGAAATTGATTTTTCATTGTTTAATCGATCTGTCATAATTTTCTCTTCCAATTATTTATTATAAAAATCACTTTTCTTTTCATTTCATATAATAAATGTCTGAATATAGTAACCAATCGATCATTTATTTAATTGATTAATTAGTAATATTAAGAAATAGTCTATAATTTCATACAAAATATCATTGTTTCCATCATTAAATATGAAAAATACTGACAATAAAAATTTTTGTTTTGAGAGCTTTTCTTTTGAAAACAAATTCAATAAATTATATTTTCATTTAATGATATGAAATAACTTTTGTTAATTGCTAACAATATTTTTTGCTACATATTTATCAAGAATTTGTATTTTAATAACTTAATTATTAACAATTTTTTTTATTTAACTATAGATTTATTTAATAAGTCGATTGTGTGCACGAAATTTGTCTTTGAATTAATAGTTTTGAATATTTATAAGTTATAAAAGTATTTTGTTTTTCTTTTTTCTATAAAATGTATAATTAATTTTAGCCAATAATTGGATTTAATTTTTAGAAAACTGAAAGTATTATATGTTATATGAGTGTAAAAAAGAGGTTTCTATAAATATATTTATTACTTCATTGATAACAATCAAGAGAAAAATTTTGCATTCAATATAAATCAGGGGTATCCAGACTCGGCCGAGTCATGGGGGTATGGAGGGGGTATTTTTCCAAAATTTTTCCAACAAGTTAAAGGGGGTATATGTTTTTTCCAAAATTTGAAAAATGCACAGGGCAGAGTAAGGCAAAAATATGGGAAGGGTGTACTTTGCAAAATCTCAGACTCAGGGGGTGTATTTAGGCTATACCTCCATTGGCTACCCCTGATATAAATACTGAATTCATGATTAAAATTTAGGTTAACTCTGATATCAAAAACAGATTTTTTCATCTTTTTTTATACGAATTAATTATGTATTTTTTAAAATACATATATTTTCTAAAATTAAATTCTTTTCTATATTTTTCTTATTTTGATTGAAGTATAGTATTTGGATTTGTTTTAATAATTTATGTCTCTTTTGATATAATTGTTTTTAGAATTTAGGTTCAGATTTGAAAGACTATAGGAGTTATAAATCATTTCCTCACATAATCTGTTAGATATCTCTTAAATAAGAAGGAGTGAAAACATTTAATGAGATTCTGTGAGAGAATAATATATTCCTATAAATTCATTTATAATTCATTGAAATCTAATATTCAGATGAATTGAAAATGAAATGAAATCACTATTTGAAAAGTCGTTTCCAAAAACAAAATAAGAGCCGAATCAAGAAAAAGATGAATAAATAATATCCGAAAAATACCGGAACGCAAATACACAAACACATAGTGTGTTGGCTTCAAAAGGAGGAGAAGAAAAAAAGTAATTTTAATATCAAACAGAAATATATGATATCTATTTTTAAGCGTATTAAGAGTTTTAGTGATAATAGAGAATCTATTTATACAGAATATAACTACAGATATATTGAAAAAAGTTGTTTTTGTAAAAAAATATTTTTTTTCTCTGGTGGTGTGATATTTGATTGATAAGAGAATAACTCTTGTTTTATTGCATGATATTTGAGGCACTACTATATGGTTAGGTATCACAAGATTTATTATTTTTTTGTCTACGATTTAATCGTTTCTCTAAAACTTTGCTATATTATAGATCTTTAAGTTCAGAATAAACCAGGGGTTGCCAAAGTCAGAAAGAGAGAGAGAGAGCTTAAAAGCACCTTACTAGTAAGGTTGAGATATGGCCGAAATAATAAATTCAGGGTACTTTTCATATCAATCTATAAAGTCGATTGGGGGGTGTATTTTGGCAACCTTGTGTTCGACAAAGCTTTAGTCTTTCAATAAAATCGAATAGGGTTTTGACCCCCTCCCCCCCACCATAAAATTTGGAAATTTTAAAAATACTACATTTGATCAATCTAATAAAATAATGTGTAATTTACCCTGAATTGATTATTACGGCGATATCTCAACTCTAATGTGCTTTTCTGACCATCTCTGACCTTGGCTCCACCTGGAATAAACGGTTCGTAATTTTTATTTGTGGTATTCTTACAGTTCGTATTCTAACTGATAATTGCAGAAAAAAAAGTTTTTTATACATAATTTTATTTTAGTATTTTATAATAATTGCGATCTAAACCCAAGGACAGGAAATATCTATGTCTGCATATGTTGTTTGTAATGAAGTAGAAAATATTTTTTAAGGGGAAAATATTAGATTCGATACATATATGTTTTAAAAAACAGATAATTATTACTTAAATCAATAAATATCAAGTGAAAAAACAATTTTCGAAAAATTAATGTCTGAATCCTTTTTCCAGCATTTAAGTCATTTCTAATAAATCACTGAACACGTGCTCAGTGTTAGGGTGGCCAAAGATTTTTGCAATACAATTGGTGGTAAAGGATAGAAATCAGTCTGATTTTAAATTAATGTGACTTATACTATGGGGGTGAATTTAATTAGCTAGTAACCACAAATGATTAGCTTAAATCCGGTTTTCACGTTTAATTTTAGTGAATAAAACCGGTTTCATGTGTTAGAACTGAAATTACTTAAAATACTAATTATATATAGATTTTTTTCTAAACAAATAGGGTTTTTTAGTTCTAAGAATTTAAAAAAGAAACTGGATGATTTGCACCATCTGACCATCACAAATTATTATTTTTCAAAAAATTAAATATAAAATAGAATTCTTATAGACATATAAATTACATTTAAACATATAAAACCTGAAAAACAAATTAATAATTTTTTATCATAAGATTTTAGTGATTTTTTATACAAACCCATGGTTTTTCTGTGAAATACAGACATAAGTTATATAACAATAATCTCGCTTATTAGCAAATAATTTCATTTTTTATTTTGTCATTGGGCCTCTATTTTATATTTCTTTCTCAATATTCAGGTAAATTTATTATTATTTTTTTGAATCTAATCACAAATTTTTCCACTCGTTTTTGCACTTTTCAAATATCACAGACACACTTGAAATGTTTGTCTTTTATTATATAAGAGTTGGGAATTATTTTTTATATACTCTAAACACAGTATATTAGTGTAGAGACGAAGAAGAAAGTAGAAAATTAAAGGTTCGGGTTAAATGCAGGACTATTAAAGTAGTAGGCATGTCCTTCACTATTATTGAATTCAAGGTGATTTTGCGACCGTTCCACGTCAAACACCACTACTTGTCAGAGACAAATATAATATTCGGTTTTATTCGCTTTTAATTTATTTAAACACATTTTTCTGTAAATATATTTAATTTTTTTAAAATACTCTTTGAAGTTAGAAATAAATTGAATAAATAGTTTTTCTAAATCTCGTTTTATAACCAGAGAATAATTTTACAGAATATTAATAATTTTTTTAATAATTTTTTCCCACTTTTATTTTGTAATTAATTTTTATGTATTATTTATTTTAAGGAATATTATGTATGTATTCAACAAATTTTACATTTGGAGACTTATGAATATTACCTCTAATTATAGAATAATTATTGTTCATGTTAATTTTAATAAAGAATCGGTTACATAGATTTTGCATGTTTAAATTGCTCTTTAAATCCATATGCCTTCAATGGTAGACAGGATAGAATTTAGAAGAGTGAAAATAGTCATTATAAGTTTCATTAGAACGTAAATATATTTTAATGAAATCAATAGTATTGCTAAATCAGAAAGCAGTCTGGAATGTGTAGTCAAAACTATCAGTTATTCGACTAATTAATAGCAAATATTAAAAACAAGATGTAATGTATAAATAGTGTAAATAAAATACTGTATGAGTAATATGAATACAATCCAATCAATGAGGACATCGTGTGTTCACTTGTTTATATAGTTAAGGCAATTATCTATAGTATATGTACTGTATATAGAAAATTATAAATAATCAATAGGAAAAGAGGTGAATCATATGAAACTAGTCTGGTGATTTAGAAATGCCGCTCCTGGCAGTCAATCGATAGTTATATAATATTACTCAGAAAAATCCACATTACATAATTGTAGCAGTATTGTTTAGATGACCTAGATTTTTTAGCCACGACCATCTACTATTTAGACTAGTTAAGTTTGCAATATGCATCTACACAACTATGCGATTCATCAGAATAATCATGTATATTTATAGAATAGAGTAATTGAACTTAAATGGACAATGGTAGTTTATAATTGACTAATTATAGTAGTGGTCTCGCACAGTTAGCGTAATACCTTAAAACTAGCAATGTTTGTTTACGAAAATGAAATAAGAATTCGATTCTTACCGAAACGTCTTGAAAAAATTTGTTGTTATAGTCCTATAAACCAATCAAATTGCAAGGAAACTGACAATTGTTTAGTGTTGCCTATGGTATGCACACTAAGCGACCGGTTGTGCCACTAATGGCGCGATCACTGCAATACACTATCGATTGTCTCTCTCTCGCAGAAATATTACACAACCAAAGCCCATGTGACTGAATACATGAGTGTGCGCTTCTATTTCCATCCACTATTACAGTGCGCTTTGGATTTTACTTCAGAGAATGTTCTGCTCCTAAACTGTGTCGGGGATGCAATACTTTAGTTCAGAGATCGCCAAAGGATTTCTAAACAGAAACCGAGATATTTTTGAAATTGAATTTAAAAATTGAGCACATTTTTCAATGTTTTTAATGGGGGTTTTGATTAAAATGATATTTTGGGATGTGTTTTATGCGACAGTAGAATATATATTAGCATTAATTGATAGATAACTAAATTAGAAGGGGGTATTCAAACATGGAAGATTTTGGAATATGCATATGCATGTTGAGTTTATGAAAAGACTTGAAAAGTACATTGAATTGATTTGAAATGCTCTATAGCCTATTAGTTGGCTTTCTAGACAATAACGCCTCTCCCTTTCTGTCAAAGCCCAAACATATATTGTGTTACGCAGAATACAAATGCTGATAGTATTGTGCGTACAGTACTAAAGAACCAGGAGTTCCAACTACTCGACAGCTATTTATAAAAATTAATTTCTTTGTAACGGTATTAAAGTGTTAGCCAAAGAAATAATTACCCCTTTTTTATTTACGTACAGTACAGTAAAGGCCACATACGGGCGCTTATAATAATTATTATTAATATTATTCTTAAACCTCTTATTCTTAAAGAATTACGCAATGAAACAATTTCAAACGATTGTGTGCTTTTTTTAAAAAAAAATTACTCTAATGCTTAGGGCTTATTGGAATGAAAAGGTGGATAGGAAAGAGGGAGGGGAGGGAAACACAGTAGCTGTGCATTAGAAAGCTTATGGTACTGTAAAAATAGAATTGCCAGAAATAATTGAGAATAAAAGCAAATTTTTTTTTTTATTAATAAGTTTTATTATAGCCTTATATTTAGTGGAAAGAGATTTATGTTTGCAAACAGTTATTAAAAGTTATTATTTGTTTTTTCTATTGAATCTGTTGTTGTTTTTTCCGCTACTTATAAGTCAGAAACTTATTCATTAGAATCAAAGAAATTTATTCATCCGTTTGAATACCAGAGAATAAAATATCATTTTATTTATTCACTTATGTAATGAAAATGTTTTTGCATAATTTAGACATTGATTATAACAGAGGTGATAAAAATAGAATCTATTGATCCATAGATGAGAATCGGTTAGAGAGAAGGGAAAGGAGAGAGCGGTTTGACTTACTTTTGAATGTGAGCGAGAATTTTGTTTGTATTAGAGGTGGAAGTGGTTTAAAAATAGACATTTAAATTAAAACAAAGTATTCTCAAAGCAAATGCTTTTTATATATGTTTGTACTGTAATATATATTGGCATGGCATGTTTTTTTTTGCAGACAGTATAGCAGTAGCAGTAGTGGTAGTGCTTATTAGTATAGCTTTTATATTACGTAATACACGTAAAAGAGTGGCATAAAAAAGGCGAGGAATAAGTGTCGTTCAGTTTGTGTTACTATTATAAGAGCTGACAGAACTAAATAGAGAGACATAGGAATCGTTATATAAAAAACTTTGTGTTTGGTTTTGGGAAAGAAGCGATTGCACAGAAGAAGAAGTGTTGAAAATAAAAGCGAAGTATTTTTGTTTTGAATCCGATTCCCCGATCAGAAGTGATTTTTAGAAGAGCTGACACATACACTACTAGATCTCACTCTATATATACTGTATATTCTCTCTACAGAACACATAGTTTTTGATTCGTAAATAGAAATTCTAAAAATAGACATCAAATACGGACAGAGAGTATGTGTATGTATACAGTGCTGGATATGTGTTATGTATGTATAGAATGGCAATCAATATTTTAGTGCAATCAACTGTAATCCCTCTCCCTCTCTCTCCTATTCTCTCTCTCTCTCTCTCTCTCTCTCTCTCTCTCTCTCTCTCTCTCTCTCCCCTCCCA
>JAQFXN010002811.1:0-11942 GCA_034693365.1 Liacarus xylariae
TTGTATTTGACTTGTAATTCATTAAATAAAGGGGTAATTGAATAAATATATCTAATTGGGCATTTTCGTTTTTCTTGGTTATGAGTTATTCTAATGTTGTAATTATGCACTTCAGGAGGGATTGAGCTCTACTAACTTGACTCGAGTGCGTCGATTCCAGCGTGAATTGGAAGCGGCGGAGGATCGGGCGGATCAGGCAGAGAGCAATCTGTCTTTTATTCGCGCTAAGCATAGGTCATGGGTGACGACCAGCTCTGTCCCCGGAGGCACCCGACAAGTGTTCGTCACTCAAGAAGAAACATCCAATTATTAAATTAAAAAGTTTTATTGTTATAAACGACTAAATAAAATAGATTATTGGGAAAGACTTTTTGAATACATTTAAATTATATTATTATAGCTTAAACTCAATTATTTAAATATTAAAAACATTCAAATTTTGTTTTAAAGGCCAATATTAATAACAATTGCACCAAAGCTGCCATTTTTGACTGTTTAACTAAATTATATTTTTTGAACAATTGCTGTCCAAAACATTACTGTCCACTCCCGACAATTTGCCCAACCCTTGGATTTTACAAAAGAAACACAATTTAATGTAATTCTGCTTTAAGTCAATGACTGTTTTAAAAATGTTATTTTTCTGTTAATTTATTTATTAGTTGTTTATCGTTAATGCGATTATTGACTAAATTTATTTTATCCTTCTTTATAAGAAACAAATCAATTATCAATTAAACTTATGCACTGGACGTAATACAAATATATGACTGGCCGGCCGGACAGCATCATTCCGCTATGGCATAACCACATTATGAATCAGTGCATACAATCAGAACAATCGATTTCAAATAAAATTATGCCATTTATGACTTGTTTAGTATTTGTCTTAATTGTGATCTTATATTAATTAAATCTAATTTCGGCTCAAAATTCATAATTATTTATGGAATTGCATTCAATTATTAGTTGAAATATTATTTGATTGGATTATATAGTTTTTTAATTTATGACTCAAGAATTTGATTATTAATACTGACTATTGAGGGTCCCTAAGTGAGGATGAAAGCTGATTTTTAAATTTTAATCTGTACATAGGATAAAAATATATAATCCGACAAAACCCTAAGGTGCGCTCGAAAACCTAGGTGACAAATTCTCGGGGTTAAATACTGTAGTATTATGAAACTTAACAGGTTTTATAGTCTTTATGAATCAATTAACCCTTCAATATATATATCGTTGGAATGCTTATGGCGTAACGAATCCAACGATAGACTGGAGTTATTTTTGTATCAGGGAACATTTTCAATATACATTCCCATTGCTTTTATCCTTGACCGGATATAATTATTTTTTTAAATAGTTTAAAATTAATGAGTTTAGAAAAGTCTCTGATTATTTGCGAAAATTTTTCATCAAATGTCTTATGTCTTCTATCAAATCAGAATCGACCCATTAGTAAGCCATAACTTAATGCATATGACTGGTACAGGTCGTTCTGAAATGACGGAGGACAGGTACAAATCATGAATAAAGCCATGATTTTTAAGCAGTGAGTTATTTCTACTATTGTTAGTTCAATCGTGAATTTTGATGAACACTTTATACATTTGTGTTTAACATTGAAACTATTCAAGTAATTAAAGTATTGAATCAGAAAACTTTAGGAAAGTTTTACTGAATCACAGTTAAAAATGATTAAACGTATTGTAAATGTCTTGAGATTTTTGATATAAAAGAGGAGACGATTTTCAGATCACTTCACAATCATTAGTGCTCTCCAACCGAATGCATATTTTCTGTGATTTCTTTTAAGTTTTTATTTATACATTGTTTTTATTTATTTTAATAGTGTTTTCAATTAATTCTTTTTTAAAATGAATGCAATTGTGATCTTATGTGTATTGCTTGGCCTCACATATGGCGCGCCTCAGGAATTGGTGACTCAACCGAGTGATGCGATGGCTGTATATGAAGAGACGGCAGCGAAAGCTGAAGAATTGATTCCATCGTATGAACCGATTGAGACGTCTGAACCCAAACAAGAATATGTGCCGAAAGAACTGGAACCGACTGTTATATACGAAACGGGAAGTGAAACACCGGACTTGACATCGCATACAAAACCCGATCTATTGGAGCGACCGCTGCACAAACAGACAGCTATTCTAAGCGCTGGCAAAGTCTTGTCGAAAGCCATTACAGCAAAAATTGTTGGTCCGATTGTGATATTCAATAGTAAAGTGGCCGCAGCTGCAGGAGCTTTGCCTCCTATGTTGGCGGCTAAGGGAGCAGTAATTGGTTCTGCGATCGCGACCCCAATCGAAATGGGAGCGGTGGCCGGTTCTAGTATTGTGAGTGGAGTGACCGGCAAACTAGTAGCCGTTCCCATATCGGTTGCTTCGGGAGCATTGGCAAAGTTCGTGGGCGCGGCTGAATCGGGAAAACAAATTTGGAACTTCAATGTAGAACACGGGGGAGAAGTGTTTAAGGATGGAGTCATAAAACTGGGACACATTGTATTCAAACCAATCGCTGTTATTGTTGGCGCACAAACAGCTTTGACTGGTATTTCGGAAATTATATAAAAAGTTTTTACTATTCCTTTTCAATTAGGAGCTGGACTTGGAGTCGCTGGCACTGGCATTAAAGGTGTAGGGGTTGGAATGGAAGCGGTTGGCGCTAAGATGTTCGCAACGGGTATTACAGCCAAAGCCATTGGTCATCGACTAATTAAAGCTCAATTCCCTCCTTATTTGTAATTTTATTATATAATAGCGAATGAATTACAAATTCAATTAATAAATACTTATTGAATACAAATTATATAAACATTTGATAAATAGTAAAAATTATAAATTTGTTCAAAATTTCACTTTTTATAAGTCATAACATTTTTTTCAATAAAATTTGACATTTTTTCATTAATTTTTACAGTATTTAAAAACTTGCTCTCACTATAACCTAAAGATGAGAATTGAGTGCTTCTCTCAAATGGTTTGAGTAATGAATATGAATAGCGACTCACTATTAGCGAGTAATGAATCATTTTATATGAAATATTTCATTTGATGAGTATTTTATATTTTCTAATGGATTACGAATGCAAATGACAAACACTATTAAACAATGAGTTGAATGATATGAATGAACACTATTTGTAATACAAAAGTATTTACAGAAAAGGACTGATAGGACAACCAGTAATGAGTGGGAAATAATTGTCTAAAAATGAATTACTTGTAATCTAATGGTGTTTGTTATATGGCTAGTCATACGAGCCATTCCCCCCGCGCCGGTAGAGGAAGTAGCGGCAGTGGTGGCACAGCAGTCGGTGGCTTCAGTCTTCTCACCCGAACAAGTCGTTTACGTTTGCAAGTTATCATTTGGTGGCATAAACCACCTGCGAGTGTGCATTTCCGGCTGCGGGGGAATACAAGTTTCCCGGATATGGCGGCGGCTTATCTCTAATTCTCTCTAATGGCAAAGTGGCGAATCTCTGCAGTCCTCCACCTAAAGTCAAATGCATTATTTGTTAACTCATTATTTGTTCACTACATGTATAAAAAGTGAGAACAAATTCTTAAAGTTTGACATAAATCTAATAATAATTATATTAATTATTAAATCTATTGTAAGTATTCTATAAATTATTGTACAAATTATTATTATTATTAAAGTTTTTTGTTTCTAAACTTTTTTCCCTCTATTCTAAACCAGATTTTGCTTCAAATTAAAGCATTTTATTACTAATTTTTTTAAAAATATATATCTTTTTGAAAATAAAACTTATGTTTTCATTCAAATTGCATTCATTTCTTTTAATCATATCTTTTGTCAATTTATTCCTAATCACAAAAAATATTAAAAATTATTATTTAAGATATCATAAAAAATTGGTTACATTTACAAAATCAATGCTATTATACATAAAATTATTGAAATTAAGAAAAATTACATTTTTGTCAATTACTGAAACAACATTTTCAAAATAAAATATACGAAATACTCATTATTTAGTTATAAAAATAAAATAAAATAAACTCAATTTGTTTATAAAACTTGCTCTCACTAT
The DNA here is from genome assembly GCA_034693365.1 of Liacarus xylariae. Taxonomy (NCBI): domain Eukaryota; kingdom Metazoa; phylum Arthropoda; class Arachnida; order Sarcoptiformes; family Liacaridae; genus Liacarus; species Liacarus xylariae. The sequence goes on from JAQFXN010002811.1 coordinate 4,079, forward strand.
AACTCAATGAGAATTCAATTGAATTTAATTTGTGTGAAAAACTTATTATTGTTTGATATTCAGTATAAAACAATATGAATAGTAATGAATAAATGCCAACTTATTGAGGACTAACTTGAATATGCTTGTGGATGTGCCAGTGCTGGTTGTGAGCCCTGTTGGTGCAGTGCTATTCTCTGCTGTTGATGTTGTATCAGTCGCTCTCTTCTACACAAACAAATGGCAACACTAACCACACAAAGTGAACAAATTATAAACACTGTTATTATGATTGCTATGAATGTATTGGCCTCTAATCCCAGTATTAGTGAATCCATTCTGTCTATATCTGAGCACAAAAATAAAGTAATTCTTTGATTAATTCATATAAACAACCCATAGCTTATATGCTGGTGCTATACCTATGCAGGAGGCATGACTCGTCTCATCGCTATTATCCCCGCAATGATTAATGCCATCGCAGGACAAGTCTTTTGATATACAGAACGAGTTTAAGCACTTGTGATCTCTACAGTGAACCGCTTTAAGCAATAATTAATTAAACATTTATTAGAATTGAAAAGAGTTTTAATCAATCAAATGAGATAAGAGGACATGACATGACATACGCGCTTCTTTGAATGCGGTTATAATCAAACGAAATCCATTATCAGATTTGCTGAATGGGTCGGTTATGTATTTGAGGGTAAGAAAACTTCCCTGGGTAAAGATTGTTCCCACTTCTGTGCGAGTGCTTCGACAGGATAGGTCTGCCTGTGATAAGCCATTGGATATATATTTAATTATCAATTATTTTGATTTAAATTTATTGGTATTATTGGATGCCATACCTTATGGTTGCCAATAGCATGTGCGCCATCGTATATGAATAAATGGTCGTTGCAATCGAGGGCTAACTTTTCAAAGCGAAGCATAAATCGTTGTAAAATAGTGTCGGTTTGGAATGTTATGGTGCAGTCGAGGTTGTCCTCGGATTTACTGGTTATGACTGCGCCGTCAACTTTCTTATGTAACGGATGAATGCGTTCTCTCATACATAGGGCTGAGATATGATCTGAAAATTGAATTTATATTTCAATCAAATTATTTGGAACTAAAAGCAAGTTTTTTAAAAAAAAAATAGAAACCAAAATAAGCTATAATATGATTACTGAAAGCACACTTCACTGCATAGCTATTATAGCTAAAGACAAGTCGACTCAAAATTGATGTGAAATATAAAAATATAATTTGATTCTTAAAATTCATCATTACTTACAATATCTGTTTCTATCGGTTTGGACTAAATTTCTGCACAAAAGATGAAGAGTTAATAAAAAAGAATATATAAAATGCTGCTTAGGGCGTAAACCGGCTAAGGATAGCGCCATTTTCTCATCGATTCTGTATTATTGGGGGAATTCCAGACTCTGTTGGGCTTATAGTTTGGATGCCGTTCAGTGAGGCCATTGACTTGTGTCAGTCTCTCAACAGTCTATCACTAAATACATCATAATTTTTAAGCTTAATTATAATTGTTATTATTTATTAACTAATCATTTATTATTATTTTATTTGCCTTTTATTCAAATTAAAAATATTAGCTTTCAATGCATTTATGCATTTATTTATATTAATTAAAAAAACAGGAATTTGTGTTTTGGAGCAATCCTTCAAACGGTGTCACAACTTCTGAATATCAGAACTGACTTTTGTGTTATGAAACGCACGAAAATATTGATTGGAGTATAAGAACGTTCACTCCTTTTATAGACACGACTATAATTGTACACTACATTCAATATAAGAGTAACACTTATGAGTTAGACAAATAATTACCATGCTTATTTTGCTGTCTTCATAATTAGACAAAATCATTGAAATCTCAAAATAATTATATAATATCACAAATCATTCCACAAAATATATTGTAATATAATATATGATTAAAATAATTGAAAATATTACTGAATATTCAAAAACAGATGTGATCAATCAAGCTTGGTCGTTCTATGAGCATATGGTAAAATAGTGGACTTTCTCAAAATCTTAGAGGTTTAAATTAATTTTCAAAAAAAGTAAAAAATTTTAAAATTTACTTTTGGCTCGAAATCGTAGGGAAAATATTTTTCAAAGAAATAAATTCTTCTTTGATTTCTTGATCATCTCTGATTTAAAAAGATGTTAAATTGATTATATTTGAAGAAAAGACACAATATTGAATGTTATTTTTCTCTTTATATTAATTTCAAGATGTCACCTATTAAAAATGACAAACTTATATAAATATATTTAAATAGGTTAGTTTATATATACCGGTGCAACTAAATTAATTTAATAGAGTAACTGTATAACTGAGCATTACTGTATCGAGAAGTTGAGCAAATGTAGATAGAATTGTGTTGCGAACAACTTTTTGGAGCCAATGAATTAAATTGAGCTCTCCTTTGATCAAACTATTCACTAAAGCCTACTTCAAATCAAATGATTTTTTCAATCACTTCTAATGTTCTAAATGTCGACTTAAACTAAAAAAACAATACTTTCAAGTTATACTTCATTTATTTAGATCTTCTATCCTATCATAGATAAAGCGTTACCTCCCACTCCATCTTATTTCTTTTAGCAAAAGTATACGAAATTCAGACACCAGTCGCTTAAATTCACATAATTCTGGTTGTTGAATATTGAATATTGAAAAAGCAAATTGTACTGGTTCACAAAAAAATATATAAATGTTATTTCCATATTGGAACAATTTAAAGGTCGTCCACAACCATAACTTATTTAATACATAAAAAATCATACAAGATTTCTCTTTTTGTCAAGAATTGTCTGATCAGTTTTAAAGTTTTATTAGCCCCGAAAAAAGATATTGTATAATTTATAATTTAGTAATTAAAATTTTTATTGTGTATCTTAATTACTATAATTAATCAAATCTTATTTTTCCCGAATTTTTATTCATATTTTGTATATTTATTTACAATAGTCTGTATTTTATAACAAAGGAGTTAATAAATGATTAGATGCAGTCATGAAAATCAGAAGATTTGAATTACTGGTATTAATAAATAAACCAATCATTTTCAATACCGAATATAATAGGCTTATACTGTATATCGTGACCAAAACCAATCGCTTTATTACACAGTTTACTATAAGAAATTTTATGAATTTTATTTTATATTCTGAGAAAATAAAAACTTTTGAGACTCAATTAAAAGATTCTCAATATTGACAATCTTTTTCAATTTTAACTTTACCCAGGATGATAAATTTTAAATTTTTTTTACTTCATGGTTATTAACTAAGTATGTTTTGATTTCTTATTAAAATAATAACGTGAATGACGGGCTTTGGTGCCAGTTTTGTAGAGTTATAGCAGAATATGAATTATTTTAATAAAATTCACATATAATATGACATAGTTTAACATTATTTACATAGAATGGCCTAAATTGAAAGTATTTATACAGAATTTACATAATGACTTGAGTTTTTAAGAAAAAAAATCAAGTTTTTCCAAAGGAATAAATATTTTAAAACCAAACTAGGACAAACACATTCTCTTTGTTCTTAAAGTGTAGACATTTTGCCCATGCACCTTTGTCCATCTTTATAATTATGTTTTCTATTCTTCAATTTGATCCAAAAGTTAAGATAACTTTAAATTCTTTAAGAGTGTAAATATATTTAATCGTAATTTATAAATAAACAATGATTTTACAAATTTGTTAACTATTCTAAGAGTCAACTAAAACAATATGAGTTAAGATGATTCAACAGAATATTTAAAAAACTGTTTACATGAATAACCAGGGGTGTTACCCAAAATACCCTTGGCAAAACAAGCAATGGTAATTTTCTTATTAAAGTTTTGGAAACTTCTTTGATTTTGGGAAAAAACACTAGGGATATTTAAGAGGGTTTCAGCCCGGAATACCTACCCTCTGAGATTTTTCTAAACATTACGTCTACGTTTGCACAGCTACCGTTTTTGGCTATAGTTATAAAAAAATAGCAAATACTGACCTGGCGTTTTAGATCATGAGCATCTCTGAAAAATACTGCCATTAATAAATCTTCAATGAAATCATATACTATATGTTTTAATATTTCCATGATTTTTGAGTAATTTTGGAGAAATATCTAAAATTCACAAGGTCGAAAGTACTGGAAAGGGTTCTATATTCGAACAGAGGGTATTGAATCATCATTTTTCGGATATTTTGCTACCAAATCTCATCTGGTGTCGAATTCTATAAAATGATTGAATCTTTTCGAAAATTGTTTAGAAGGTATCGTTTTCACCAAGGATTAAGTTTCTTTAGAGATTTATTCCAAGCAATACGCCCACGCTTACTCATCCTTGAAAATGTCTCCTATAACTCATATGACTTGTGTAATCTTGGTTATTCCTATTGTTGAAATAGCAATCTGTATTTGTAGTTGTCATCCATCAAATCAGAATCAAATCTATAGACATATACTGCATTCTATGTATTTACTAATTAAATATCTTGCTTAATTAAAGCGATATAAGAAATATTTCAAATGATTCAGAAATTAACATATTGGTTGCAGTATATGTGTGTACACCCATACAAAAATCTATCTTTAGAGCCAGATTTGATTGCATTTACATATGCGTAATTATTTTTTAAATCTAAAATTTCATATTTTAGTAAAATGTTTATAATTTTTAAAAATTTAAAAACCTTTTTAAAATCTTTCCTAGCTCATAAAAAACTCAACTATTAGATTTCTGCTAAATTTGAGAGAAAATAGCTTCAAAAATAACGATATACATATACCAGGAACTTTTCTTAGATTCAATCATTTCGCTCAGATAGGACAGGGAACATCAAATGTTAAATGGTCTATAACTTTTAAATTAGTTTATTGATTTTAAACATTTTAATTTTATTGCATAGAATATCAAAAATAGAATCTATTGTTCTTTTGTCAATTTATTATTATTTTGAATCGACTATGATAATTTCAGCATGCTCATATCTCATCATTTATCAATTAGATATTACTAGATTTAATTTCAGTAAAGTGGACTAAAAATAAGCATAATAGTTGTTTTATAAATCTCACCTAGCAAATATAGTTTACGAGCTATTCAACCTTAAAAAATTTTGGATTTAGGTTTATTTTTCAAATTGATTTTATATATACTGTACAAGTGATATGTTGATTTGATAGAGCATAAAACTGAACCAATAATAATCTAATGGTCAAAATATCTTAAGATCACCATTAACTGATCCAATTATCTCAGTTAAAAACACTAAGCTCTATATTGAAAATCGGTTTCGTCCTTATCAGTATTGCACAGATAAAAGATGACTAATGGAGCAGTTAATAGTAATCTTAAGATATTTTGTCCATTAGATGATTATTGCCCAAAACATTTTTAATTTTTCTTAACGTATTTATTTGAATTTAACTAAAATATTATTTTCTGTGAATATAAAACACGAATTGCTTCCAAAATTGAACCCAAATTGCAGGCCTAATTATAACTAACCTGATCATTCTATTTCAATCATTAAATGAACAAACAAAAAAATACAATTAAAAATTGAATTTCTCAGACAATATAAGTGAAGTTCTAAAAAAAGTTGACTTTTTTTAGTCTATTTCTCATAAAACTTAAGTATTATTTATTTAGTGCTAAAATCAGAGAACAGATGAGTTCGAGTGATTCAATGACCGATTTTTCTGCGATTTAAAGAAAATTTGACGTTAAAAACATGATTTCAAATAAAAATATCGATTGTATTTTATTGTATTTTTCACTACAATAAAAGATTAATGTTCGCTAAATTAAGGTCAAACAGTAAAAAACAAGTTCGGAGATAATAAAGTTCTTGAGTCGCTTTCAGTTTGATTAATATATAATTAAATTATCATAAGTTATACATGAATTGCATGAAAGCACTGCCTTTCAGTAAATTGAATAATAGTCTGTATTTGGATTTACGGATCAATTTGATCGACACTTCAATATTAAAGCAAATTGTTTTCTTCAGTTTAATCGTTTGAAGTGTTCAACACTAAACTATTAATTATTGTTACTTTTACATACATTTATACTCCCAGTCTTTGGTCCATTTAAAGGTAATTCATTTGAAACATTATTAATTAAAACTTTTTTTTTATTAGAAAAGATATCTTTCACTAAACTATAAAATCATTAATTAATATATAAAGATTACGGTTAGAAATTGATTCAGTGGATAATTCTTTGGGCAAAACAAAATGAGTGGGTATTAATGATAATGTATTTATATTTTATAATTTTGAATATCTTTGCTCTCATTAATTTACGCAAACATATAGTTACCATTCAGTATAATATATACTTTAATTAACTTTTAAATTATATACGTTTTAATGTTCAATAAATATTTAATTTTACTTTGAATTATTTTATTATAGAACTTTCATAATTTAATCAGATTCTCTTTAAAACTATCCGAATATGTATTTGAAACTTACGTAAAGTTATCAATATTAATGTAAATACTTTAGAAAGTTTTCATTTAAATTATGAGAAATATATGAGAAATTCAGTATGGAGATCATGGTCTGGAACCCCCCCCCCCCCCTCCCAACGAAAAAAGTGATCACTAAAAAGTGCGAGAAACACCCTTCCTAGCAATTCCCATCCCAAGAGCTTTTGAAGAAATGGTGCTGAAGGCATAGTGATATAGTGATTATATTTGAATCATTTATGAAAAATAGTTATATTGCTCAAATAGTCGAAATTCTGTTAAGAGTCATTAAATTATTTGATAGTTCAATCTTTTCCGCTGGACCCTAAGCCAAAATGGTATAGGTGATGCCGCAATATTTCATTCTGAACCCACCTCTAAGCTCTCGACAATAAAATATCTGTGTTTTTACTATCTGATTGTATATCCACTGATACTAAAATGTTAAGATTATGGCATTTAAGGTATTATAATTAATATTAACAGAAATATGCTTTAAGAACTTCACCGCAATATAAAATTGCGAACTGTTTAACTGTACTTAATATTATAAAAGTTATTCATCAGAAAACTGTGATTTTTCACTTCAAATTTTGTTTTGAGATTTTAATTTAAATGATTAATATTATTCATTATTACATAAATTTATTCACAAATTTAATTTTCGTTCACAACTTAAATTATATCAAGGCACCCTTACCTAACGTACACGTTTTAGAAATTAGTTTATAAAACCTCTTCATTCAGTGGCTTATATTTGCTCTAATAATGGTTAGAATTAGTTGAGATGTTGACCATGGATTAGTCTGTGATCTTTGTTTGAAAGTGAGGCACTTTAGGTCCAGTTGAGAGCTAACGCATTGTATATAAAATTTTGCTCAACATTTGATGAACAAAAACAGTAACAAAAATAATTTTCAATCATTGATTAATAAAACATTTTAAACGTTATTTATTAATAATTATTTGATATAAATTTGGTTTGTTTTCAATTATTATTTTAAAAGTTATTGTCAATTAAAGACATGTACTACTAAAACCAAATGAATATCCCAGGAGTAAGAATGTCTTTTCCTAAATCCTATAGAAAATATTATTATTTTACGGAAAAGACATTCTTACCCCTGGGACATTCATTTTGTTTCAGTAGTAATCAGGTTTCAATAACTTTAAAATAATAATTGAAAACAAACGAAACTTATAAAAAATAAAAGTTGGGGTTTAAGTAATTTTACAAACTTTACAAGACTTGAGCGCGCAAATGCTATAATTGTTTTAATGAACCATGGACTAAACTTGAAGAGAAATCAATACTTGATCATAAACCATTTACTAATTTAATATATCATCATGCCATTAAGTATAATCATCTTCAA
>JAQFXN010002812.1:0-11938 GCA_034693365.1 Liacarus xylariae
CCGTAACTATAGTAGCCGACAGTAACGCCAGAGCTAGACTTTTGAGAATTGTACTTGTTTACAAACCAAAGCAGTACAGTATTTAAACTATTGTATTGTCTAAAAAAATTATACTAAAAACAAAGTTTAATGACATGAATTGTGCCAAAAACTCGATCTTTTTTTTATTAAAAAATCTTTTTGGTTAAGGGTTTGAATTGATATTTTTGAAAGACAAACGAAATTTGATCAAAAAATTTTGAATTTGACCTAAATTTTCCGCTCTTCTAATTTGTATATATAGTATATTCTTTACTCTATATTGAGTTCATATTAGTTTATCTTAATATCGTCTAAATTTTTTATTTTTCGATTTCAATTATTTATTTTCAAGATTTTAAAAAAGTTGATTTATTTTTTTATATATATATTTATACGAAACTTGTGAACCAATTTATAAAATATTGATTCAATACAATAGTTTCTATTTTTTCATTTCTAAATAATACGATTTCATTTGTAAAATATTGATTGAAATAGTTTAACGAAACACAAACTTTTTATCCCAAAACTATTATAATTAGTGATAAATATAAATAAATTTATTAGGTGCATTAAAATCCAGATAAGTTTATTTTATATAATGAATCCATTGTTTCATTTAGTTCTTTTCAATTGAATACCAGTTTTATACAGAATTAACCGAGATGAGATGCTTCTTAAAGCGAAGGTTAGGCATGTTTTGAAAATCTTCACTGTGCTCTTATATGAAATGGATGGTCTGAAATGCATTTTGCATTGAAGTGCAATATTTGTATTGTAAATAATGAGACATTTAAGATATTCTTTTATAATAAAAAAGAATCAATATCTTGCTAACAGATTATCTATTAATAAAAAAAGAGTCTTATATCGTAATTTAGACTTATTTCAACACAAATTTCATTAATCCTTAAATCAGATATTCGTCAAATTACATAGAAATATCTAAATTTGATTTTATAATAATTAAAAAACAAGTGAAAAGTCTCAAAAGAATGCTTAACAATGATCGGAACCTAAATAAGGATTAAAATATTTTAGATCTTTGGCTTATTTTTTCGATGAAAATGAAAATTTGTGCCAATGACAATGTTAAAGGGTTTCATGAGGGTGCAAACTTTGAAAATTTCAATTCATTATCCTTTTTAAAGCTAATCCAAATGTTAATTGCCAATGAGTCCAACGATATATATCATGACCAAGAAAAGCGAAAATGCCCAATTCAATATATTTATTCAATTACACCTTTATTTTAATGAATTAAAAGTCAAAACAAAACATTACAATAGGTTTATTGAACCAAATATTATAATTTATAACCCATTCTACTGTAATTGGTTTGCATTATAATTGTCTATTAATAATAACACAGTTTGAGACGAATACAAGACGTTTAAATAATTTCAAAATATGTCTATTACTTCAAATATAACTAATTTGTTAGATCTTTGATAATATCAGCAAACTATTAGTGAAAGTATATTACACTATTATTACTGTAATTGTACACAATTTTCAACACCGAAAAAACTTGTCGACTATTCAGTCAATTATTGTATTAGTATTCAAATGATATCTGTTCTCAAAAGTTATAAAATAATTTACAAACATTTGTTGAAAAAGTATCGAATGATATCGACATAACTTAGTTTAATACCATTCACCTGATATTTATTCTATAAAGTATTCAATTTCTACCGTTCATTGATTTACACCTCTTGGAATAAAATTTAAACGATGTCAAAACTATTTTAGAATAAAATGCAAACTATATTAATTCAATTCAATATCAAATTTATTACAGTTTATATTAATTTCGTTCAGATTATCAAATAATCTCAATATTAAATTTATAAAAACAAGTGAAATACAAATTGATTATATAGTGATAAACAAGAATTTAATGCTAAATATAGTATTAATCAATGATTTTGAGAATTTAATTCTAAATTTATAGAAAAATAGGTCGAAACTTGCCTTAAGATAAGTTTATCAGACTTTGAAAGTTATTAAATAACTATTACTTTAAGCTTAAAAAAATTATAGATTTATTGTAATTTAAGCAAAATTATATGAATCACTTAACCCAACTCTCTCGAGTACTAAATATCTATATTTTGTATAAATGCACAAACCCTAAGCTTTTTAAATATAATTATTATTACATAAAATAAATTCAAACAAAAGGTTCGTTTAATAATTAATTGAAACGATTAATAAAAATATTGAAACATAATTAAGAATTAATGACAAACTTTTAAAACTTTTATTCTAATCTTTAGAATTGGCTCCTTTTGATTGTGGTCTCACTAATTAGTACAATAAGAGCAGAAGAGTTGACATCTAATAAATTAGAAGAACAAAAGATCAAATACGCCGGTCCTATAGTCTATTCTAATGAAAAGCCGCCAATCATTTATTTTCCAACTCCAGAGACCACTTCATCCACACAAACAAAATCAATTGAAAGAAATGACACTTTGAATGGAAACAGTATAGAGTACGTCCCGTTCCCATATCAAGAACTACCAGTTTTGATTTATAAGTCAAAAGATAATCCACCCATTCATGTCGTTCCCGAAAGCAAAGAAACGAAAGTTTCCGATAATTCGAATAATAGTCTCTCACTTATCGACAAACGCCTGGGAGAGACCTCACAACCCCTCAACAGCAACCAAAGAGGAGGTCGAGGTATCAAATGGTCTAACTTTAAGCTATTCAATGATATACCACTTGTGATGAAATCCACGAAATGGTCAAATACTGACAGCAATGGAGTTAACGTAATGTCCGGTCATATGATTGATATGAATAACAACTCAATGTTAAGTTCAGTCAACAGTCCATTATCTCTGGCCAATGCACCCCATGTCGTGTACTCAGGTCATCCACCGATTCATGTCTTTCCGCAACCGATTATCATAAAAGAGCCCGAAATGCCTGAAATGACGGCCGCGTCTGAAGCGTTTCAGACATTCAAATATCCGAATTCAGGCAATAATATCGAACATTCAATGATATCTTCGTCTAACAAACACGAAGTATCTGCCACTCCGACCAATCCTGGTTCGAGTCAATTCTACTCTTATGGTGCGGCCCCACCCGGTGCTAATAGTGGCAAAAGTTATGGCTTCCGAGTGAAGACTCGGGGCAATAAACTGGACACCGATTACTCGAGTTCTCAGAATTACGAGAATTACGACGACTCCTATTCTCCACAACATTCTGACGGATCCTCTGATATGCAATCGGAGGAAAAGAGCAGATATAGACCAAACACCCAATACTCCAATTCTATCGCTGACTCTAATAGTGAACAATACGATAAAGACTATGACAGACCAATAGAGGCCTTTCCAAGAGATAAATCGCGTGAAAAATATCCAAAATATAATTCAAACAATTGGGTCGATTGGGACGGAGACAATGGATGGCTTTCATCACTTATGGCATATAATCGCTATCCGTCGCGCCCAAGAAGACCAGTGGCTCTGAGTTTAGTAAACGCTCCCACAAATGAACACTTGGTTTTTGCCGGTTCGCCGACAAATCATATGGACTTTGAGAATATGGCGCTAATGAACCCACACCTGCGCCACAACGCATGGGTCTCTGGAATGAATGGTATGCGTCCGACTGCCTCTGCCATTAGACCCGTCTACTCATTGAGCAGTCTATTTGGGTACAGACGCCCTCCCATACCTCCTCTACCTCCTCACCCGACCCCATATTATGTTCGATATAATCCGGGTCTATCGCCCGCGTCTACTAATATGGCGCCGATGGCAATGAAACCCTTAGGCTTTGTGCCTCCGATGATGGGTCTGCCCAGTGCTTCAATTCCGATGAGAAGCCCTTATTCGCCGTATATGATGTATGGCTATAGACGGCCACCAATGGCTACGGCAACGGGTGATCTGGCATTTGCTGAAAGCAATCGCAACACAAGTAATAACGCAAACCATAAGAAATGGATTCATTTGAAAGAAGACATTCAAATGTCGGGATCACACGTTAAGCCCACTTTTGTGATGCCTTCAGCCAAACCTACGAGTGTTTCCGTTCAAAACAAGCCGCCAATCATTATATATCAGGGACTCCGACCTCCAGTGCATGTCTACAAACAGCCAAATCTGACGATTAGACACAACTCTGAGATTCCCCACAACTCAATGATGTCTGCCTTCCAGGAGTTGCAAGAAATGAAGAATCAGAAGCAGGACTTGAGCGCTGACACAACCACAACGACAACTACAACCACTCAAAGTCCGTACTATCAGTTCTACTCGACTGAAGACACGAATGATTCTTATGATAAGAACTATAAATCTGGTTCCGCACTATATTTCGGCGAAAACTCAGCCTTTTCTCCCAGACTTACAAATGAAGACTGGATTCCTGTCCAACAAACCAATAATAACTTAAAGGACAGCCAACAGAAAGACTGATATTTGAATGACTCAAATCTTAAGCTTTAATTTGTAAAATATTCAGTTATTTAATGGGAAAATGAGTGGAATTTCATTGATTATTAGTCAGTATTGTATAAAATAATTAATCATTTCTTCAAATTATTAATCATTTCATAAATTCAAACATTTATTATTATTCCGATTGAAACTAATTATCTATTTTATTCCTATTATTAGATTAAGTTATTTTCAAATTTAGTTTTTTATAATATTTAGTTTCAAATATTTCTATTTTAAGTTAATATTATTTTTTGGAAAATAATGGAAAAGTATATTCATTTGATTTAATTAAAGAATAAATAATAATAATTGTATTGTTTTATAATGTTATTCAACAACTGGCTATCTATTTGAAGATTTGCTATTTTCCACTTAAAACCAGTTTTTAAACCAAAAGTAATTCATCAGAAAAATACCCAACCCTATATCATCCCTGACTGCAGTACAGTTGTCCTATTTTATAACTTTAGTATTAAATGAAATAAAAACTTTTAAAATCTATGTATCAGTCAATATAAGGATAACCAATGAGAGGTATATCTAAAATACCCCGTGTGAATAAGAAAAAACGAGATCCCCCTAACTATTTTGAGAAAACGGCGTCGTTTTTGGAATATTCTGTGAAATTCTGTCTAAATTCTTAGAAAAATAACCGAATTTTTATCAAATGTTCAATTAATTTTGTCAAATTCTGTTGAATTATGTCATTTCTAATTCATTTCTGCAAGAATTTGACGATTGCAAGTACCCCACCCTATGACGATTGCAAGTACCCCACCCTATGACGATTGCAAGTACCCCACCCTATGACGATTGCAAGTACCCCACCCTATACCTCATGACTTTGAAGTCTGGTCATCCCTAAATCAATACCTTTTAGGTATTCTTTGAGGATAGTTTTTGAAGTATACATTCGCCATTTTAACCATTTTAGTATGCTACATGGAAGGGGATGTTACCCTCGAGTATTTTTACGGATTTTCGATCATTTTAACAAGAATTAAATAGAATGTGCTTAATTTTCTCTTATTTTAATTAATTTAATTTTATTTTTGACTTATGTTATTTAATTAATAACCATCAGTACTCTGGGTCAGAATTTCTGGCTTATTTATGTCAAATTTACTGCATTTAATGCATTACTGCTATGGGAGGAGAGATACGAGAAATGCATTCACTTTTATCTCAACGTCTTTTGTCTCGGGTTAAAGTTAGCATGATGGTTTTCGCATGGGGTACAGGAGGGGTATTTCCAAATCGTAAATTTCTTTCGGGATTTAGTATAAATGATGTATTTCTCTGAAGTTGTCGTTTGGAATATTTTATAAACTTTAAAAGGAATGAAAATCAGGAAAACATTTACAATAACTGTTGTGTTGTGTTGAGTGACATCTGATTTCATTGATTCAAAGCATTGAAAACACGTGTATTTCATATGACTTTAAATATTAAATATCGGGAAAACATTTAAAAATCATTTTTATACAAATTATTTAAACATTTTGACAAAAAATGGCAATAAATCTAAATAAAGAAGAAGTGATTAATAATAAAACCAATGATTTAATCATTAAATACTTTACTTTAATTAAAAGTATTAATAATGAAAGTAATAGTGAATTAATTATGTCTTCAATTGATTTAATGACAAAACAATTTGAGGAAAATATTTCAGACAAACAAATGATTGCATTCATTAATAAAACAGATTTGTGGACAAAGTTCTTAAGGAAGACATTGAAGGCATCACTGAATGAAGAATTAGAGGAAACGATTGGCCAAAAACTGTTGGAAGTGATAATTGCATTATTGGAGAAATTGGTGGCCAATAGTGAGTCATTGGAGACAACATTAGAGCTAATATGCGGTCATTCGCTGTTCAATACTATACTTATTGACCAAAAATACATTAATTCTGATCTTAAATATCAATTGATTTCAATTTTATATATTATTTACGAAAAAGACATAAAACTATTGATTAATAATAATATAAATGAAATGATTTCACTTATATTAAGCGCTTATAACTTATCGCTTAATAAAAGCGATCAAAAACTTTTAAAATTATTGTCACTTTTGGAGAGAAATGGATTCAATTTATACAGATTTCAGCCATTCTTGTGGGCAATGAATGGAGCGATTCATTACTCGATTAGAAACAAACAGAAGGAAACACTTCTTAAGGAACCAAAAATGGATGAAATCCTGTCTTCGATTAATGAAAATCAACTGAAATACACTTTAAATAATTTTCCGATAAATTTATCCTTAAATCCGGTGGAAGTGATTGACATAACAGACGGCCAATCGTTAACTGATCCGCGATTTTTGTTACCACTATTTTATCAGTTGTTGTCCAATCAATCGGTAGTGAAATGTCATAAATTCGTGTCATTTGGATGTCTTTCCTACACAATCGCCGGTCTGTCCTCTCAGTGCGAAGACATGCGATGTCTGGCGTATTGTGTTTTGAGTCGTTTCTATTCCCACTTAGAAATGGCTTCGTTTCCAAAGGACCGCTTCCTCTGGATTGCGATCATTGACTGCATTAGAAGTGGTATTACTTCAGAGAATAGTCGACTGAAGAGTTTGATTTCTGTGTTTATCATAAGAATAATCGATGTATTACTCCATCCAAACGATAAACTCTATGAAAGTGTAAAACGATTTCTCGTCAATCGTCCCATCATTTCATTCAATGTTTTGCCAGACTTTTATCAAAACATGTATTCTTCAGATATAGAGATTCACAAACGTCTTCAGCGGTTTGTCATGACTTGGATTTGTGACGGATTGAGAACTGACGACGACATTAAACTCTGTCTAAAGAGAAACGTCTTCTCAGAAATGATGACTTTATTTGATTCCGGTTTAAGTGAGGATCAAAACCAGATTCTAATTCTAAATGCATTGCAGCGAACATGTGCTCACTTTATCGGTGCTAAAGTCTTGTGCACTGAAAATGCATTGTTCTGTTGGTTAAAACAAACCTTAATTAATCTTAAAGACCGTTCCAACGCTTCCATTATTGCGGACGAGATCTACAAAATTGTTGAAACTATTTGGCAAACAATAAGTGTTTGGTTTTCAGAACAAAGTAAAGACAATTCTAACCAAAGTGTTCAACACTTATTGTATCCGTCCTTTAGTTATGAATTGATTGATATTTTAAGAGTCATTATTGAAATTTATCCTCAAAACGAAAAAATAGTTAAATATCTTGAAATCTGTGATCAAATAATCTCTTATCCAAACAATAATTATTTAGTATTTATTATCAAAAGTTTCCCAAAAAAACATCAATTAATTAATTAAAACTTATTCTACTCTACACTAACTTTTGTTAATGAAAATTATTTGAATAAAACATCACTTTATATATTATTCTATAATTTATTTAATGCTTCAATTCTTAAACTCAATTAAAGCACTCAAACAGAACTACTTTTGTTTACATATTTTTTAAGTAATAAATATTTTAATTATTCACAAAATCATAAAAAAATTTGGCGTTAAATTAAATCTCAAAAATAATCCGCAAGAATTCGGTCATTAATGGTTGCATTTTATAATTGGATTTTATAAATGTTTAATAAACAAAGAGGTAAAGGTATGAATGATAGACTTAATATATTTTTAGGAGCGAAGTGATGGCCATTTTCTGGCAAGATGATAAATTATAGTGATTGATATTTTATCATTTTGCCTAGTTGGCTTGTAGGGGAGAGGCTGTATATTTTCTAAAATAGTTTTGGAGATTATTCGAAAATTTTAAAGAATATTACTACTATTGGCTCATTCGGAGTCATTTTTCAGAAGTTCTTGAGCACCAGAATTACACTTTTAAATAAACTTTGTTCTAATAAGAAGTCTTCGAACTACACCTTCTTATGTATCATTGGTACATTCATCTATTTGATGTATTTTCCCCACACCAGAATCAAACAAATACTTTTCCGAATTCTGTAAAAATATATTAAATTCTTTTAAAATTATTATCATATTCTGTTATAGGGGATATAATCAAAATACCCCTTATGAAGAAGAAAATACGAGATGCACTCACTAACAATTTTGAGAATACGGAAACGAAAGCGCCGTTTTTGGAATATTCTTTGAGATTCCGTTAAATTCTTAGAAAAATAACAGAATTTTGCCAAATTCTGGTAAGTTTTTACAGAATTCATGATGATTTGCCTGAATTCTGCCTAATTTGTTAAATTCTTGCAGAATTAGTCGAAGTTTTGTTAAATTGCGTCACTTCTAATTAACTTATGCAAGAATTTATAGATTGGAAACTACCTTCTCCTATACCCCTTCTGTGACTGAGACTCTTATCAGTACCCTCTACCCTCTCACTTTAAAGTCTTGGTAATCCCTATTCTGTTAAATTTTTCCAAAATCCTTTAATCTGATTAATTTTGTTACAAATAGCGATTTCAAAATACATGTTGTTTTGCTTGACCTTGAACACTTTGTTCGGAAAACTTGAGAATTAAAATATTCTTTAAAAATTTAATTAACATTATTTTTTTGTAATAATAAATAATTTTGCAAAACTGTATGCTCTATTGCCACCCATTCATTCCCTGCTAAAAATTAAGATCAGTGAAGCATTCTTGATTTGAATTAATATTGATATTTCTTTGACAATTTAATTTACCCCTTCTTTAATATATTATATTTCAATTTGTTGTATTAAATTATTTTAGTTTAAGTAAACATCTTCTAATATTTAAGTTTTAAATCTTATTTCAAATGGATACTATTATGCACAGGTTGCTTATTCTTATATTATGGTTAAACATAGCTAACAAGTAATTTACTTATAATTAACAATCATTACAAATACTTTAATCTATTAGACCTACAAATATAAGCACAACAAACAAAAAAATGTTAATTTTGAAACAAATAATTGAAATACAATACAAAAATCGATGAGACGTTTACTTTATTCAAAATAAAGTCCACAAAAATAATTATAAATTCTTGTTTTAATTATTTTATTTGGAATTGAAATGCATTGACTAAAAAACAATGGATTGTTGGGTCAAAACAGTGTTGTTTGTCTAATATTATAATAACTGCCTAAAGAATATTGTATTTCTCCTAATTTTATGGATTTCTGGTTTCTATTTATTCGTTAATAACAACTTAAGGTCACCAGAACTGTGACGCTTGACATACTGGCACAGACACATCAGGATATTCACTATTGTTCACTACTGACTCTTCAGTTTTAATTCATGTCTTTTGTTATTTGTTTTTTGTTATATTGGATTCAATTACTTATTCCCAATCTTTTCCATCTTTATATAAAACATATACAGACAGACAGACTCTACACATATATCAGTTGTCATTTGACTTAAGTGTTTGAAGTATGAGTTTAATGTCATTTCTTAAATAATTATAAGATAATTAAAAGAATTGGATTTGAATTTAAAGTTATGAATAATTTAGTTTTGTTTCTCTTAATAATCTCACAAATAATTTAAAGAAATTATTTATTGATTTTTTAATTAAAAATCATTTCAATAAAACTAATGTTTGCATAAAAAGTTTTATAAACTTTATTCCAATCAAAGGATAAAATGGTATTTACTGTATATACCGGTATAAAAAGTGAACAAAACCTGGATTATATTCTTCTTTTTTTCTTTAGAAGCAAAAAGTGATTATTTATTGTGTTTTGAGTTCATCCCTATTATTGCAAATATATTGTAATTCAGATCAGGAAAACACTGAAACCTCAAGCACTGAAGCGCCGGAATATTATTCAAATGTAGAAAAATCAGATCCGACTGAATCTTATGGCAAACAGATTCCAGAAGATTATCCAATTTATACCACTCCTCAAGAGAGTATCGACTATGAGATTCAAGAACCACGAAATCAATTCAAACAAATCATTCCATCAGATTATCAAAACTATAGAGAATATTCAGCTCCGGTGAGACCTTATATGAGGAAATATCAGCCTTACGTCATGCCATCCGATCAAATGTATTCAATGGCACCGAAACCTATGATAACTCCAGTGATGGAGAATCACATAAAACAACATCCGGTTTATGCGAATCTCTATTGGCGTAAAATCGTTTATCCCTATCCCTCATATTCGGCCCAAACATCAAACGAAAATATAGTCCTTTCGGACAATAATTTAGAAAGTCTTCAAACGGACTCAAGCAATGTCGTCAACAGAAGATATATCGCACACAAACCTTATAGGAAATACTACAGAAACCGCAGACGTTATCCAATGAGTAAAATGGGGAACAGAAGGAAACAAATGACACATTTTTATCCCATAGCTATTCAAAACCCAAAAATTCGTCCGAAAGTAAAATATTATAGAAATCCTTCGTTTTATAGAAGAAGACGAAAAGTGCGACCAATTGTACAAAATTATAACAATTATAACGCAATTAAAACTTTATAACTTATTTAACTCTATGTGTAATCGAGTGTTAAGCCCATAAACACATAACCAATGCGTGCAATCATTTGCTATTTGTCAGTATTTTAACACTAATTGGAATATTAACACAATTTAATGGTTTTCATTTGAATACTTAACAATTGTCTGTTTGTAAGACTAATTGTAAGAATTTTTTATTTGAAATGCAAAAAAAGTTTTTATGAAAATCCAACCAAAATATTACTGTATTTCATATAATTTGTTCAAATATTGATTAGCTTTTAATTACACAATTCATTCTTATCTTGCATTTAAAATTTGGATTCTTTCTTTCTGTTTATTTATATTCAATAATTTAATTTAATAGTTAAGCCAAATCCACAAAGTTTTTTAAAAATTCTCAAAATGCAAAATAAGATTACTAAATAAAATATATTTTAAGTTATTTCGTAAACTTCAAAAGTTTATTTTCATAAGTTTTACATTGCCACTACTTATTTTCAAGAAGTGTTCTCGAGCATATATTCAGGCAGATGTAAAAGATGGACAGAATTGTCATATTATTCTTGAAAATCTTAATATTGACAAAGAAAACGATATTCAGTCCTAGTTTTAATTGAACTGTCTTCTGGCCAATTAATCTGTGACATATTTTTATAAATTATAAGTTTCTAAAGATTTTTTTTAAATGGTTGAAAATAAAGTGTCACTAAGTTATTGATCCAGATTTTCTATTTTAAAACACATTTATACTAAATTAAATCAGGTTATTTTTATTGTTGGTGGTGACTATATTCCTAATAAAATATTATATTCTTGGCCATTATTTATACACAATTTTATTTATAATTTATACATTTTTTAATTTATGTTCTAATTATGTTGATTTATTGAAATATAATATATTAAATGATGATATTTTATTAATTTATATATAGTGTTCAAAGTCACGTAAAATTACAATTTTACTTACGTAAATTACATGCAATTTTACAAATATTACATGACAAATATT
>JAQFXN010002813.1:0-11933 GCA_034693365.1 Liacarus xylariae
TTGATTTTGGGTACTCGCGCTTGATTTTCATTATTATAGAACATTTCTTTGTGTAGGGACTTTTGGGACAGGCTATATAATACTTTCCAATTAGTTTCAGATTAGAGACCCTAAACATGACAAGAATTCAGTCCTGTCTTGTAATTACAAGACAAAGTTTCGTCCTGTCCTGTCTTGTCAGGCCAAATAAACAAAATTTTTTAGCAATTCAAATTTCATTAGATTTTAATCATGTTTTAATGCAAATCAAAGTAAGATCTAATAAATAGCAAATGATTGACATCAATGGCATATTTTTTATGGATTTTTATGATTTGCACAATAATTGTTTATTAATATTAACCACAATACCAAGACAGGACAAGACAAAACACAAGAATTTCTTATATTGTCCCGTCTTGTCTTGGTAATTGTAACAAATATTTCGTCTTGTCTTGTCCTGTCCTGTTCATGTACAAGACCAAGACGGGACAAGACAAGACAGGAAACAAGACTAACTTTAGGTACTCTATTTCAGATCAACTCTTAATTATAGAAAAAAAACTTTGAAGGCTGCTTTTACTTCTATCCCCATTTGACTTTTTCAAACTTGCCATATTTGAAGTATTACATGTTTTTGGATTCCTTTATGTTATTTAATATAATAATTTCTAAGTAATTTCCAATTGTAAAAGAAAGTGAAATTTTTATAAAATTTTTGGAATAATTTATTGATGTTCTCAACACAAAAACATCGATTAATTTAAATAATCTAATTGTAAGGACTGTATTATGCGATACGATCGAAAAGATATTATCTTCAATTGTAGTATTTGTTAAGAATGAGAACGAAGTGCCAAAAGTAAAACTTCTTTATTATAATTTCAATAAAATTACATAAATACCAGACATAAGTTATAAAACTTTATTTTAATTTCTAATTTATTTTAATAAGAAATTGATGTTCAAAAAGATATATTGTATATAGTGTTTAGAAATTAGTTGAAATTAATCACGAAATAAGCATCGATTATGATTATAAATCCGGGTATAGTTATAGTAAAAGTTAGCGGCTTTTGCTTGATTTATAAAAAAAGTAAAGCGTGATAAATGACCAATTTTTGTGTTTATCAGCTTTGAATACAGTCTTTCTACTCAGTGCCCGGGGCTATGATTTTGTTATAAACAATGACCCGATCGCCGCTTTTTTAAACTTTGTTTTAATAGTCTTCAGTTTAAATTCATCTCTGATTCTCTGCACAATATCTTGATTTGATTATCATTGCAAATGTATAAAACGATATTTAAACTTTAAAATATGGGCGGATTATATATATTTTTTGTCTGCGAAAATTACTCAAACACACCCTTATATAAAACGATCTCTCGCTTCAGAAAAAAATGATAAAATACTTCCTCGCGTTAAATATATTTTACGAAACATTTATTTTATTTGCCTTAAGTGTAAATAATATTAAAAAATTATTATATTTAAAAACCCGCATATTTTCCAACATTTGATTCATTGGACTAATTTTGCTAAATGAGACAAATTTTTCGTCACCTGCTATACACACAAAACGGAATTTTCAAATATGCTATATTTATTCACCCATCATATATCCTCAACAAGGGATAACCAAGGATGTTCACAGAAATGACTTGCCTCTTGACTTTGCATCGCCTCTTGACTTTTGACTCTAAAATATATACACACTTGATTTAATCATATTAAAATGCGCATTTTGACATACATTCTGAGAAAAGAGTTCATATTACAGGCAGTATTGCCGAAAAGACTTGGTTAACCCAACTATTAACTAATTTCCAATTCCATTGTGTGAAAAATACGATTCTCATAATTTTATAATATTAAAACATTAAATGAGAAACTGTTGTTTAAACATTTGATTAATTTTAAAATTTTGAACAGTAATATATAAATAGATTTAATACATCTAGTTTATTTATTTCAAATTCGAAAGTCTATATAAAAACAAATTGTATATTACAAAGTGTTCATGATTTAGGAGAAACCTTTTAAAAAATTAAAATTTTATGCTTAACTTTGCATATTATTGTAAAATATATTACATAACTTTGATTTTTTTCTTTCAAAGATATCAAATTAAATATAATGCAATAAAATCTAAATGAATTGTGTGTTTGAATAAATTTCTCCTTAATTTAATTGATTTTTGTTTAAGTATTGAAATAATAATATAAAATAAGCAGTGAATCAATGTTTAGCTCAAAGAGTGCAGAGTATAGTGTGAGTTGTGAACAGATTCAGAGCATTTACATCATTGAGAGCACACAATACTCTCTCATCAATATTCAATATATCTCTCCGTCTTCTGATTTAATGTTGTGGTGATGTTTGCAGTAGTATCTCATAGATGAGTGAATCACCAGTCGTTCTAATGGCACCGGTGCTGCTATTGCTCTTCATAATGACGATGAAAAACACTGACAAAAGAACGGACGCATGAAATGAGACATAATTATGAAAATGTTATTCCGAAAACTTAGCGCATCTGAAGTGGAGATCAAATGCATTTGGTTTGCAAATCATAGCCATTCAGAGGTCATGAATTAAACCGCACAATCTCTTCCTCCACTTCCATATTCTATGAACAACTATTTTTGATGGTTTGCCTATTGAATCGCTTGCATTCGTTAATTCAATTATTGTAATTCCAGTTCTGACACTTCCGTTCCGTTTGTCTAAATCCCAAACATTATATCTATTGTTTAGTTTCTATTTTGTTTTTTGTTTCAAAATTACACAAAACATATAATAACTGGTGTCAGAAGTTATTGTTTACTCAGAAAAACAAAATATTTTTTGTTACATAAGTCATAGCTTTGAATAATTAAATTGAAATAAAGTGCAAATGTTTTTGAAAAGCATTTCATTTTTTATTTATGAAGGAGAGAGTGGGGAGAGGGGAGTGAGAAGGGAATTATAAAGCATCACAAAGTTATGTTATGTTTGTCTTATCTGAGAGACTCATCTCTACTGTACAGGTCTGGCAGTCTATGAGAGAGACTGAGACTCTTAGGTTTGTTAGTTAATTAAAGAAACTGAGCCATGCCTTCATGCCTTTGAGGTAATCATGAGAAAAGTGTCACATTCTTGAAACAAGCCGTGACTCGGCATCGATTAGAAATGAGACTTATTATTGCCGGCGCTCTTAAACTCTTAGAATTTATATCAAATCAATGCTAGCAATCAATCATATGTTTTGCGATGAAAACAATCTTTTCTTAACTAATGGCAAAACTTATTTCTGGCTCTAAAACATCCAAAAGAGGCCAATAGCGAAAACAACCTCAAGTTTGTAATACTTAGATAATTAACACAGGCAGGACAGGCAGGACAGGCAGGACCGTAATTAATGTCAAGAAACCAAATGGGTGGGGCTCTCGGTTCCTCTTAATGCAGTGCTTTGTGTGCCGAATATAAATAGCACGCAATCATAACTTTTTTTATGGTGTGCTTCAGAGGTATATATGAATGTGTGCTCAGGTAAATGCCAGGCGGAGTCGGATATTCTAAGAGATGCCTACGTTAGTGCATCGCATCAGCGCTTCTAAAATTATATAAATATATAAATCAATTAACAAATGCTTACTTTGTTATTATGAACACAACTAATTCATAGACATAGGCTTTCCTTCTTCTGTTCCTCAATCAAAATCAATTCCAAGAATCCTAATGTGAATTCTCAGATCACTCTTCTATTATAGAACAATGTTTTTCATTCATAGCATATATTTTTCACGTATTTCTCTCATAAAATCTCAGCAATTAATTCAATTCAAAAACATTTTAATTAAATAATTAATAAATCAATCAATTTTTGTTTAACAATAGACTTAAGTTTATTATCAAATGACTATTTTATTTGTTTGCAGAATAAATAATGATTATTATAAATGTTTTTATTGCTTAAGTAAATATAAGTTTATTAAATTCATACATAAATTATTGCATGTTTGAACACATTGAACACATACAGGAAAGTCATACTTTACGGCAACCATTAAATGCCGTTGCAATATGAGGGATGGCGTTAGTGTTTTTTGCAAAATAATACAAGTATTTATCTGCAAAGAAGGCTAAAACCCCCTAAGTTTTTCCCCTATAAATATCATGTGTCACATGTGCTTCAGTTGTGTCACATGATGTGTGTAGGGGAAAATCTTAGGGGGTTTTAGACTTCTTTGCAGATAAATAATATATTATAGGAATATAAGTATATTAGTATAAAGTATTTTAGGATGATGCAATTTTGCAATATGTTTTAATGGTGGGGTATTGTATGAGGAAAGTGTTCTTATTTGATTTTATTTTGAGACTATGTTTGCATACTATCCAATATATCCATATTTCTATATTCAAATTAAAAACATCAACCGTTGACATTAGTTTGAACATTAATTAAAAAATGAATAGAATATGTTGCACTGCAGCACCAAAGTAGATAAGACACTTATAAGCAGAGACCAAAAAAAGTTGCATTTCGCGTCATGTTCGGGAACAATAAACCACTTAAGTGTTTTTAAGTAATTCACAAATTTTTTATGAAATGTTTCAAAATATTTATTACAAGGCAAACAGTTCAACACATTATTAACTATTGCAAAGTTCTCGTCATCCTTGCACACTGATTCCATTTTTGCTCTCAATTCTTTACTCAAACTATATTCTGCCATTTCTTTAAAATTAACAAAATTAAAATTATTTTTCTCTAAATAAATAAATTAAATTAATAATACCTTGACAATTATTTCACTTATTATTCAATTAAAACAAAACTAATGTTTAATTCAATTCACAAACAAATGACTGAATCAAAACACAAAACAAAATCTGTCGAAAATGTTTTTACTATAGATTTTAGGCAATATTTTCACAATTATTTCACTTATTATTCAATTAAAACAAAACTAATGTTTAATTCAATTCACAAACAAATGACTGCATCAAAACACAAGTTTTAAAACTTGTTTTATAAACTATTTTAATCCCTAACACCTGTTTTGTATTGAAAGCATTTTTGGTAATTTTCCACTTAAACTCTATATGCATAAAATGACTGATTACTCACATGACTCGAAATGCAACTTTTTTTGGTCTTTGCTTATAAGATAGATTTCTTCTATAATTTTTAAATAGGAACTGTACTCAAAATTAGCTCTTTATACGAGTACAATTTATAGTAAAAATTTATTGAAGAAATCCATCTTATCTACTTTGGTGCTGCAGTGCAACATATATCAAAGATTATAATTCTGAGTATATTTTTATTGAAAGGAGAGTGGTTGTGTCATATTATTTTATATTTTGTGTTAAAAAATTCCTGTTGTAGCTGGCATTCACCTTTTAGTCACTATTTTTAACAGAGTTATACTCAAGATCTGTCCATAACATTTTTATATCACATGTTAAACTTTATCAAAAATACTTATTACTATAATTTAAATAATTTTATAAGAAATATGTTGTTTATATTAATATAGAGCTAAGTAATAAGACTAATTTAAACCCCAACTAAACTCTTAATAATATGATATATGTGTAAGAATTTTCAAAGTGACTAATGTTATCGCTTGCTCAAGATTATAATCATTGATATATTTTATTCATAATCTAATTTAGAAATAGTCAATGAACTCAAAGTCAGGGGGTATAGGGTACTGATAAGAGCCAAAAAGTCACAGGGGGTAAAGGTGGGTATGGAGGTGTTTTGAATCACCAAGATCGTGTAGAATTTAATTAAAAATGACGTAATTTAACAGAATATGGCGCAATTTAACAGAATTTAGACAATTCTGCAAGAATTTAATAGAATTTTACAGAATTTGGGCAAAATTCTGTTCTTTTTCTAAGAATTTACAGAATATTCTTAAAAAACGGCGTTTTCAGCGCTGTTTCCTCAAAATTTTTAGGGGATACCTAATTTTTCTTCATCACAGGGGAGGTCATTTTTAGAAGACCATAGGTATTTTGGCTATACCCCCATTAGCCATCAATAATCTAATTAATGTTCAAACTAATTTTCATGTTTCAAGTTTTTAATTTGACTATAGAAACTTGGATATAATAGATTGTATGCAAACATAATAAGTCTCAAAATAAAATCAAATAAGAGTACTTTATAAATCATTTCTTTTCATTGGGTTTTATCTTGATTATTTTTTAGTAACTATATAATAATTAAATTTATTAAAATGTTTTGTTTTATTCCTTGTTAATCATTGTTACATAGAAATAAACATAATTCTTAGACTATCTATCTTGTTTATTTTAGGAAAAAAGTAATTTGTGCTAAAAAACCTGTTTTATCAATAACAACAAAAGAATACCCTATACCAAAATTTTTAACACCTGCCAAGAATACATAGACTGATTTAAGGATCTTTATTAGGAATATTGATATAATAAATATACACAATCTTAAATTTAACCCAATCATTGCAAATGATTTTTATAGGTATTATATTATTATCAAATATCTTACAATTAATGATAGAATTTAAATTCAAATAAAGCTAAATAAAAAAAGTATAGATAACACAATTATTGAATTGTAATAAATTGATATTGATTTTTATGCATTCAAATTGATTGAACTAAAAAATTTGTATTAATTTTATTTTATAAATAATATAAATTCATTAATTTTAATATTATTTATAAACGTTTCCAAAACACTTGTGATTTATTTTACTAATCAATAGAATAATCAATTTAATGAATGGTATTATGAATTCATTTTTTCCCATAAAATTATTGTGTTTTTACAAAAACTCATTAGAATATTATTATATTAACCCATAATTTGTAAGAATTTTTTCATTCGATTCAAACATAGATTCATTTGATTTGTATCGCATTATTGATGGCTTATTTGACAGTTATTCTGAATTTAGTCTCATATAAAAGAACTGTATTGGACTGAGATATTTGTGCTGATCAGTTGAGTTATGCTGTGCAGGGCTGGTCAATAGGAGTGGTGGAGGATGGATATGTAGAATATTTATTAAGGTATGAGTGCAAAGAAGAAGATTGCACAAATACTACAATGCCTTGAGTTTGTTGCCAGTCTTTAGAGAAGTTCTGTCAAAATTGAATTCAATTTCAGTAATAAAATGAGAAAATAAGAGTCAAATAAAAAAAAAGAGTAACGAAAAGAAATGTCAAAGAAGTGAATTTTTGTAGAGTTAGAACTGATTTCATATAGTATTGTGTTTCGAATAAAACCAATCCCTTGTAAATGTCGTTTCACTCATATAAGCTCATAGTGAGGAAGAGCCCAACTCTAGGTTTCACTCATACACTACTGTCAGTTCATTCTCTTATTTGCTTCTGTGAATGCAATTTCCGCGCGGAGTTCTGACACGCCTTAACGAAATTGCAGCGGACTTTCCATTAGAGCACATCAAGAAATGATGCTTTGATGCTATGCTCTGCCATAATATGTGCTCCTGTAGTTTATGAACCGTTCTTATCAAAGATGCTTTTTATACAAAGGGGAGGAAAACTAAAGAAAAGCGCACTGAACTCTGCCAAATGATGAAGAAGATGAGCCACTACTGCACCGATACTCTACTAAGTATTGCACATTATTTTCTATAACATTTCATTGGATTCAATACTATTCAACAATTCAATACAAGTTTGCAGTATTTCTATCGATTATTTCAGTTTTTCTCAATAAATATCTCCTTTTGTTATTTGTGTTCACAAACATTTCGTTCACTTTTTTTGCTTAAAACTCACAAATAAATCGAAAATAACTAAATAGTAAACATAGAATATCGAAAATTTCCATAATTTAATGAAAATTATAATCATTTGCATAAAAAATTTTTGTGGAACACAATTAGAATAATATAAAAAACTAATAGTTAGTAATGTTTAGAAAATAAAAGCATGTCTTAAGTGAATAGTATTTCGTTTATCATATTTGAAATGTTTGTTTAACAAGAAGTTTATTAAATCATTTAAAAGTAATTTAGGAAAAACTTAATGCAGTAATGAATTATCAAATTTGAATGTGTTTTCGCGATATTTGTTTTGCGTTTTCGCTACTGTTCTGTATATACCTCTGAATAGACTGTTTTATTATGAAAATAACTTATTAGACGTTAGTTTTAGATTTTAAGTACCAAATATTCTCCTCCTCTCTCCACCTCAGCTTATATTTAATATAAATAAAAAGTTACAAATATTAATCAAATTGTTTTCATATATGCGTTGCGCTCACAGTTGGATATCTGGCAGTCAAAGCAAATGCTATTTTTTGCGACTGATCTGTTTGAACCAAAGAGTGATAAAGTGATCGAAAGAACATCGAAAAGGAGGAGTATTCCTAATTATCTTTGATTAGTTTTAGTGTTTTTTTCTTTGCATATTTATAATATAGAGCTATCTATTATAAACATAATTAGAGTCAAACACTATATAATTATGAATAATTTCAAACATAACTCTTGGAGTGTATGTAAAGAACAACACAGTTTAGAAAAATTAATTCTTTAATATTTTATGCTTTCGTTATTTCATTATTTATATTTAATTAAAGATTGTATGAATTGGTGATTAATTATTTTGATTCAATTCATACAGTATTAGGACTTCGAGAATGACTTTTAACCCAATAATGCATTAGTTTTTAATTCCGATTTTAATAAATGCATTTCATTTCTACAATATTTGTTGTGAATATAATTCTGTCTATTTATTTGAATGCAAGCGCTTTTGTCATCTGTTCTCTCATTGCTCTCATCCGGACATTTAGCTGCTCTGATGTGAGTGAATGACTGAACAGATCAATGGGGGGTCGCATTGATTTCACTTGACGTTTCATATGATTTCAATTGATAGCATATTTGTTATGAATGGAAGTGCAATCGATGGTTGAATGTAAAAACCATACGACACGACTGATTGGTTCCGATTGAATGGACGCTTGAATTGTGATTCTGACAAATTACCGCCAATTTAACGGAACCATTGAATGCACACTAATGTTATCGATTTTGCCAAAGGAAGCAAAGAAAGAGTGCACTTCTAATCGATTGGCCGCATATATGCGCTTCTTTGCTCTTATCTTTGCCTCACTCTGTGTCCACTTTTATATATAAATTTTTTTATAGACTGTTCTATAGGATCACTACATATGCCAATATAATACTGTATTAACAATAATAACATTAATGTCATCAATAAAACAGTTCATTAGTAATCGATAAAAAATTTTACTCTAAAAAACATGATATAAACGCATATAATATATCACTTTTACTATTTGTTAGCTATAAAACCCATTTAAGAAGACGCCAACGATTTTAATTATTTTCCATGGCTTTGGGCAATAATGTACACGTTTTAAGCCGTGTTAATAGTTAAACAAACTTCAATCATTGACCAGTTTGTCCCTCACGGCCCTAATCTTCCCACCAGTAAAACAACATCGCTTTGACTTACAAACCCTTAGACTCTTCTTAGACTTACTATAAGAGCCGAAAGTTTGTATTAGTCAAACGAAACTTTTAGGTCCGACAATACAACAGTATATGTATTGTATTAAGTCTGGCCACACCTCATATGATGGTGTTTTGTGCCATCAATTTTCTCCTGTCAGTGCTCTGATTGTTCTCCAATATTACTTTCCTCCCAATATTAAATCATTTACCAAATAAACACTCTCATTGTGAATGTAATCCCAATTTCAAAACATACTCTCATTTGATAGTAAGAAAGTATCGAAAGAAAAATAAAACAAATAATGAATTGAAAAAAGGATTCAATTTTTTTCTGTAAATATTTGTATTTTTCTTTTTTTTTAACTTTTCAAATGTGGAGCCAATAGTTTTATTATTTCAATGCGAATTCATATTTTTAAAGCCGAATGTTTAGTGGTTTCAAACGCTGAGACTTTAATTGTAGTCAAGATTTATATCTCTGTAATTATATAGCAGAGCAACACAGATAAAGAGCCATAAATATAGAGCTTTTTCATCCCGAAACTGACATTAATGTCACAAAATCATGCCGTAATAACGTCTACCTGTCTGTCAATCTTTACTTTCAAAATAAGAAAAAAAACTACTTTCAATCGAACAATCAGTGGTTCAAATGAACTATAAGTGAAAACATTTTCCAGAAATACTATTCTCTCATTGCAAACATATATAACAAACTTATAGAGAATTACCGGTATTTCTATTATTTTTCCTCTTCTGATGGCAACCAACAGAAGCGTGTTTTATCGGCAGACCTGCAAATACAACAATTATTTTATTTTTTTCTCTCTAAATATATTTTATATTTCGCTGTATATTTAGATTGCGTGCAAAAAAGCTGTGCCTTTCGTGATAGTCTTCTTAATCTGAACGATGTCTGTTGTTTTTTTCGATGAAGATTTCCTACACATCCCTCTTATCAACACTTGTCTACGAATGGCCAGACTAGCAGTGATTGCGTGCTTTTACATAAAACTTATTTGTATACTTATCTCATGAGTGCTTATCAAATAATGTTTATAATTTGGGGAACAGTGGGGTGTTTTGTGGCGATAATTAGATTATTTACAAACCCGATAAATGTAATTGCATTAAATCATAACTAATTCTATCGTTTTTATTATAATTCCGATGTCTTTTTGCAAAGAGAGAAACAAAATCTAATTTTAAATGATAAAATTTTCTTCATATTTTAAATTCAGTAATTCTTCTAGGACTTTTATCTGAATAAATTTCATACTTTCTAATTATATTGTCAATCAATAAAATGATAAAAATTATTATTTTTTCTCGTATTATAACTGATTTGATAATTGTTCAATATTCCAGAAATCTCTCTGATCTGACATTTTCATCGTTTGGCCTAAAATTTTATGATTGCTTTTATTGCATTCACTCGATTCGCGCAAAAACTTGTTATGAATTTAACTTTTAATGTTTGAAAAAAAACTTTTATTAAAACGAATTCCTTAAACATCTTATGTTTGAGTCGCGCGAACACAACCTGTCGTTCAATTAAATACAAATCTTATTGAATAAAAGTGAATTCAAACAAATCGATTGAACCATTCATTTGTTGTCTACGAATCGGACACTCGTTTTGTTTGTGAGATGTTCTCTATTATATTCTAAGCACTTGTCAGTCAATCTTAAGATTTTGAAAATAATTTCAAAACTGCATTCAATCGTGCATTGCTTTGAAAACACAATTACATGAAATATATTAATAAATGAAAGCATTTCTAAAAAGTCTGTTCACTCATTGAAAATCTATGAATGAATATGTATTTCAAACAGAATATTGAGTATAAAATAGAGAATTATTTGCTATTATTTTCTGATCGCAAATAACAGAAGCGTGTGGTGTGTGTGCAGTACAGCACACCTGCGAATACCTATTATTTTATTTTTTATTTTGATTTTTATTTCCCAATATTTTTGATTGCGTGCGAAAAAAGTTGTGTTTTCGTGATATTCTTCTTAATTTGAACCAAAGTGAGAGACTCTGAGGGACTAAAAGATGGTAAGAGAGTGGTCTCAGACCACAAAAGAGAATTTAAATTTTGCTGTCAATTAAAGATGTTGTTCGGCATGTCATAAGTCATAATTGAAGTAAATGGCATTTTGCTTATGCCATATACCAGTCATTTACCAGTTCTTATACCAGACTTATACCTCTCGTATGTCTCTTGCAATTGAAGTGCGGCTCTCATAAAGAGTCCAATTTAGCCAACACTACTTCAGGCCTGTCAAGAACAGGCTTAACTTGCCATGACTTGCTATGCCTGCCATACATGCATACAAGCAATACAGCCGTACAGACGTACAACAATAAGTCAGCTTAGGCTGGATCTCTCTCTCTCTCTCTCTCTCTCTCTCTCTCTCTCTCTCTCTCTCTCTCTCTCTCTCTCTCA
>JAQFXN010002814.1:0-11933 GCA_034693365.1 Liacarus xylariae
TTGAAATCAACCTCATGACTACATCATATTACGTTACTATCACTTATTTTGGTAATATTTTGACTAATTGCATGCATATAATCAATTGTAACTTTAATGTAAGGGGGTAAAGGGTCATATTTTGAGAAATTTTGCTCAAAAATCAGGGAGGAGGGTATAGACTAAAATTCAAAATCTGAAAAATGCACAGGGGGGGAGTAATGTAAAATCACAAATTAGTTGCCTGCGGCGCAAATGTCATGGGGGTATTTTGGTCATTTTTGGCCATATCCTCATTGCCCATCCCTGCTCTAATAGAAGGGATAGCCAAGATCGGCCGAGTTAAGGGGCATATAGAGGGTATTTTGAAAACATTTTCTCAAAAAGTCAGGAGGGTATAATTTTTTTCAAAGTATGAAAATGCACAGGAGGAGTAAGGTAAAAGTCAGAGGGTGTATTTTGCAAAATCTCGGACTCAAGGAGGTATTTGGGCTAGCCCCTTCTTAGCTACCCCCTGTTAAATAGTTATATTCAATGATAGTTTATTAAAATACTAGAGATATTTTATAGGGGAGGGGGTCAAGCCTGAGTATACGCACGAATCCGTCATTCAGTACGAGTGGGTGCAAAGATGGGAGGAGGGGTCTAGATTTTCGCGATTTTCCTGATTTTCCCATACGTACTATTTGTACACCCCTTTTCAATTTTGTCCTTTACTTTATGCGATTTTTTTGCTTAACCTTGTGTTTATACCTAAAGTCAATTTTTTGTCGCAGAAAACTGACCGTTAATATAAGGATCGGATTTGACGGACTCGGCTATTACTGTATATAACGAAAGACACATACACTGGTAGGCATAAAATTTATTGACACCATTTGTCAGACAAACAGTAAAATTCAAATTCTAAAGTCTAAACTACACTCTAATTCTATAAAAGTGAAGTGCTCTCAGTTTAAGGCCAAACAGATTTTTCTTGCGATTTAAGGAAATTGAACTCAAAAATATACCGATATATAAACTTGTGAACAAAGTTTTTTGATATTACATTTACATCCAAAACTTTAACATAAGGGTTTAGAATTTTATTTTAAAATATGTAACAATTTTTTGGTTTGTAGTCGTCATATAATACTGTAAATCACTTGTGTATTGATTAACAAAAGAATTGTTATGTAAACATCAATTGTCTTTCAAAGCAATTCTTTAGCCGAATCTCTAGGATCTACCTTAATTCTCAAGGAATCAGGGTTCTGATTGAGGGTTAAAATGCTTTGATAGGCTAACTCTTGAATCCGTAGATACTCTTAATGGAATTCTATGACATTAAAGTAAATTATCAGTAATCTTAATAATAGTTCAAAGAATTTGCTTTCTATTTTAGTATTATATATAAAGTTTTCACTAAAGGGACGTTAAAAAAATAAGTATGCTAGTGGTATGGGATGCGGAGTCAAGTGAAAAGACACAAAAGAGTACGGATAAAAGGACAGGGGATAGCTTTAATAGTACGTACTGAATAAATATTTAATGTAAAGCTTCTATCAAAAGTGTAAATTCTGTATTTTGAGGTCAACTAATAATTTTAAATATTTTAGTTCTTGTAATGATTTCAGTTTACATTCAGAAACTCTATTATTATTAGTAATTATTATGATAATTTAAAATTACGTTAAAATTTCTATTACCTATATTAGAGAGGAGGGGGTCAAGCCTTATCGGTGTACCTTATTTAATTAGTACAAATGCGTACAAAGGGGGAAGAGGGGTATAGTTTTTTGGTATTTTTGCGTACGTGCTTTTTGACTGTATCTTAATTATAGAATAAGAAATATATTATAATTATTCAGTATAAAAAACTTTATTATATATTCTTTGAGTTGATATATAATTTGTTAAAATATCGTGTCTCACTGAACGGATAGGTTTAGAAGAAATGTTGTCATTTTTGATCTAGTTAATATTTATTCAAGCTTCTTTTTTATTTTATCAAGCCTATTTATATTTAAGCCAATTTTCATTTATGTGGGTTTAGTAATTTTGCCATAATGTCATTTCTGCCACAAAATTTGTCAAAATGTTTTCATTCTTGGCAGTAATGACATTATGGCAATACTACCATGCCCAAATTATTAAAAAATTCCTTAAATATAAAGGATAGACATATACAGCTGTCTGTAACCAAAATTGCACACCTTTTGCCAGCCTTAGTATATATCCATATAATGTTATAGATAGCTAGTGATATACTTAATTTATTGCTAATTTCGGTGGTTTAACTCATTATTAATTAATATTTTCTAAATTTCACTTAATTTCAATCCAAATAATATATTACCTATGAGGAAATTTTAATGTTTATAATTAAAAATAAATGGATATATACTTAGGCTGGCAAAAGGTGTGCAATTTTGGTTGCAGACAGTTGTATATACAAAATCATAATTGAATCATGCATTTTAGGCATGGGTAGCCAATAGGGGGGTATAGCCTAAATACTCCCTTTCTAAAATTTGGCAAAACGCCCCCTCTGCCATTTCACATATTAAATATTTGTTTTTATCTTATTTCTCTCCTGTGAATTTTTCATATTTTGGAATTTCGTATGCTCCCCTCAAGTTTTGAGAAAATGTTTCTCAAAATACCCCCCCTCCCCTATACTCCTACCCGACTCGGTCAACATTGGCTATCCCTGATTTTAGGCAAAGAGTCAAATATCCTTAAATGACTGTCTTATTTAAACTCAATTATAAGAAATTAATTAAGATTTATATTTTCCATTTTCAAAGTTCTACATTTTGAACATGCTTAAATTTTTGATCGACAGTTTAAATTTTTTCTGAAAGTTTTATGAAAATTCAATTAATTTAATATTAAACGAGAGATAAATTATTTTCTTGGAATGTCATTCGAGTCTTAATCATAATGAAAGGCTCTTTAGTGTATTAATTGCTAAGAAAAAGATTTTAATTCTATATTAAAAGAAAAAACTTATTTCGAAAATTAACTATTTTTAAAGCGGATTAAGTTGTGATTAAATTCTAACTTTTTATGATTAATTATAAATAATTTTATTTAATTCCAAAACTAATTGCAATTTAACTAATGTTTCTGTTTATAATTGAATTAACGTATATCTGCCGGAAATTCATTTGAATGTAAGTTGTCTAGCATATTTTACAATAATTATTCTTGCACATTATTCTTCTACTATATCAGAATTTAAAATTCGTTTAATAGATGGCAGACTTTGTGTTTCAAACAAAACTTCAAAATTCTTTTCGACTCTAAAACTTGAATTACATTTGATTTAGAAAAAAGACACTTAAAATAAATTCTTAAGTTAAACAGTAATAAAATTTACATTTTAAGAGATTTCTCATTCAAAAAAACACTATAATATTCAGAAATTAGATATAAAGATTTGAATTTTTCATCAGAAGTTATTTCCATTAAACAAACAATTTTCAACTGCTATTCTTAAAGTAGCTCTGAAAAAGTCTAAAACTATATCATTAGTAGCACAACAAAAGTCTATTATTACAAACTATGATTTACTTTGGAAGCAAACTACGTGTGCAAAATTTTTTATTGTATACTTTTTTTGCAGATTATTATTATTTATTTTTTTTCTCCGAACTTTTTTTCTTAGTCTCAAAATTGACGTGAAATCATGAGTTGAATAGTTTGGACAAAAATAGTGTTTCCACTCATTGATGAGTGATATAAGAGCCCACACATGCACTATGTCTAAGAAGTTATTATCATTAGTATAGAGGGTGTACTTTGAATTGTCTCAATGTCTACCAATGAGGACAATACAGTTACGCTACTTATGCCAGAGTTGTCTCCCAAGTATTCATTATCTCATATTAAGGCTTATAAATTGAAGCAAAGCGTGCAAAGCATTCATTATCTACTCATTAGTCATGAAATCAGAGGCTAAACATACAGACATGTCCTCCATATCGGACAATAACTAAAAATAAATTTGATTCAATTAAATCAAATAGTTTTCAGAATTCAAACATGTTTTGTCATTGAATAGTTTGTCAAATTTCTTTAATTATTAGATATTATTTGATTTTTAGAATTAATACATTTAAGAATACGAATCCCAAACACCCAATCACTCCGAGTGAAAACAATTCATATTAACACATCTTTTCTGCGCTCATCCTATGTTCAGAATGCTCTAATGCTCCTTTATTGGAACAGTTTGGGTACCTGCACCTCATACTAAACAAAATTTCTAAAGCTATAGTTTTATACTAACAAAAGGTACCATTTTTACAGTTCTGTTCAAAGTTTAAATGAGAAATAGCCTAAATACTTTTGTTTGAGTTTGAGATTTTGTAAAATATTCCTCCGACTTTTCGCTCAGGAGGCAAAATTTTTTATTTTAATCATACTTTCCCCTTTGCATTTTTAAAAATAATTGGCATCTGGTATACCCACTGTCATCTTGAGAACATTTTCTCTATACAACCCCCTCTACACCTCCTGACTCTGGCGACCTTAGCAATCCCTGGATTTAATGATTATTTTATATTGGTTTCATTTCTTCATAAAAAATAGATTTTGAGTTTTTGAATGTTTTCAAGTAATGGATTTTGTGTATTAGAAACTCTTAGATTTTCTGAGTTATTATTTTACTATAAAAAAGTTCATATCTTTAAAAAGAGCTTTAAAAATTGGCTGACTTTGTATTAGAGTATCAGAAACTGGGGAAAGAGAAGCGATAGCGAAGCGACGGCATTGGGTGCAACTGTAAGAAAGCCATGGAATAGTCCTTCAGTGAAGGAAACCTCTGACTATACAAAGTATTCTGTAGTTATTCTCAAATAATATTTGTAAGAATTTCATCAAATTATAAAAATTTTCTTATTGTTTTCATCTTTTACTATTCGATAAAACATTTTTACATAAATTCTGAAACAAAGAATTTTTTCAGAAATATTATGTTTTTTCAGTATTAGTAAAGTTAAGGTAACAGAAGCTTACACTACACTATTGTGTTGTTTAATATAATTGAGAGCCGAATAGTGAGTTTAATTATGAGTTGAATTTGGGTGCGGTATAGAAGTGGATAAATAGTCAGTATAGCGTTACGATCGCACGTATTCTGTGCTTTATTTCATTAAGAGGATTGTCTCGAGAGAAAAACGAGCCCTAACTCGCTAATGAACAATCGATTATGTATTATAAAGTAATAGTCTCTGTATATACAACGTTGGAGTGTTTTACTGAATATAAAATTGTATAATAAAACAAAATTAAAATTAATACTGAATATAATCAGCTGCTAATCATTGACTACTTTCAACTTCTGTTAACTTATTATTTGATAGACTTGAGTGAACTTTATCGTCAATTCTTGTTTTGGTATAATATTTTATGAAAATATACTAATATTTCAATTTAGTTATAAATATAAATTACATATTTTGCTAAATATTTAACATTTTTTTCAGATAAAATCTCAGGTTTTAATGGATTGCATTAAAATTCTTGTTTGCGAAGAAGAACTTAATTCTCTTGTGTTTAGTATTTTTTTTCTTTATATAATTAAACTAAAGATAATGAAAATTTCATTGGTTTTCAGTACCAGAGAGTTGATAGTATCGAAAAAATATTGTGAGCTCTGACGTAAATGCTGTACATTTTAATTCTTTTTGCAACCTATATACAGGTAGGATATGTTCAGGGATAACCAAAATAAGAAATTATTCCAAATTCTACATGATAAGGAAAATTTTAACTATTAACTAAGGCCAAAGTCAAAATATACCCAAAAGCTATTGGAGGTATTTTCGATCAAATCGAAATTACCAGAGTATTTCCATATTACCAACTTCTCTCGGACCAGCTTGGTCAACACCAGATAAGCTATGAAATGTATAACAATATTGCACATAATAGTCGGGGGTATATATAGAATATATTTAAACTCGATAAAGTACCTAAAAACTCCAGACTATAAAGTTGGTATAAAATGAACCAAATTATACAAGTGCTGGTTTTTAATGGAAAAAAAATTTAAAAAAACCAATCCCTACTGATATTCTACCGCCCACTTCCCCAAGTTTGGTCGTCTATAGTATAATAGATTACGAGAAAATGAGTAATGAATTATGAAATTAAACAAAATTATAGTAACGAATAGTAAAATAGAAATAAAAAGAGTTATTCGTTAATCTAATTCTCTCGTTATCGCAACACTAGTAATGAGATACAGTTATTATTCTACCATTAAGTCAGAGCTATTGCAAACTTCATTAAGATTAATCGATTAGGAAATGTTTTTTATGCTGTGCTTTATATAGCTTTATAAGCACTTTAATACCGATATTACACCAAAATGTTTGAGTGAATGTTTGCGAATTACAATCGCCGTTGGTTACAGACATAGCACATACCGTATGCTATGGCCTCTTCTAATCCATTGATTCACATTTGATATATACGGGTATACTTTGTGTTTGAATTTCCAACACTGCCTTCAAATAATATTTATTA
Organism: Liacarus xylariae; assembly: GCA_034693365.1. Classification (NCBI taxonomy): domain Eukaryota; kingdom Metazoa; phylum Arthropoda; class Arachnida; order Sarcoptiformes; family Liacaridae; genus Liacarus; species Liacarus xylariae. The sequence continues at coordinate 6,499 of JAQFXN010002814.1, forward strand.
AAATTTTATTTTTCCTTTAATATTTGATATGGACTTAGGGGTCAAAAGGGTTTTCACTTACAGTTTAATGCAATAAAATTCTGATATTTTGACATTTGGTTTGACACATGTGGTGGGGATTCTAAATAACTAACTATAGTTAATATAAAAGTCGATTAAATTACGGTAAAATCAAAGAGAGATCAGAGTTTTTCTTATTTGAAAAAAACCAACTCTTCTAACGAGTATTCGCTTTCGGTTTAATTACGAAATCATTTATTCCATAAGTTATTCGTCAGAGAAATCGTAATAAAAATAAATAAATATAATAAGAAAAAAGAACTTTTAATAGATTTGAGCCATACATACTGTTTGATAATTTTCAATTGCCAATAGTGGCTCAGGTAGTGTTCATGGGGTTCAAACCGATGGCATCGGATTGCTTGTGCTATACATTATGTGACAGACTATAGTTAAAACACTGGAAAGAGGGAGAGAGGTATAGTGAGAGAGCAGACTAGTTGTCCCATCAATTTAATAGTTTTATAGTAAAGTTATTTTGTTAATGAAATTATTCTTAAAACCAGTTGATTGATGTGGAGATCATAGTATTTGGGTTCAAAGGTCACAAAGTTTGAGTTGGGCTGAGTTGGGCGTCAAACGGAATTACCCCTAAAGAGTACACTCACAACAGTATTCACCACTGATTCTCTTCAAATACTTACACTTCTAGTAATCGCTACGAACTCGAGACTCACTGGTGAGCACCTCCTCATCCAATCTAATTATCATTAGCTGTAATTCTCCTTCAGCTCAGAGCCAAAGATGAGATGAAGAGAAAGAAAAATAATATTATTATATATTCAAAACACTTAATAAAAATTGCTGATCGAAACCACTTCATCATTGGTTTAAATCTTATTCAGAAAAGAAGAAAAAACGAGAATTAATGTAATAAACATTATTTGATTAATGACAGACCATTAAAAAATTGATTAACTTTTATATAATTTTGATGCCTTTTATATACATATATATAAATTGAAGTATTGTATAACAAACTGTATTAATTATAATGAGTTAGTTATTAAAGTCAAATTAAAAATACGCTTTTATTAATGCTTTTCTTATTTTTCATAGTTTTGGTTATTTATTTATCAATGAATATACAGAAAGAAAATATTTAGATTTTTTTTTTTACTCATCTTTAGAGTAAAATAACATTTTTAAAAAATGTTTCACAACTTTTTCCATTTACCGAAACTTTGCCCTTAGATTATTCAAAATGATTTACTAAGGAATTCTTAAACTTGACTAACCATTCATTGGAAGAGATAATTAAGTTTAACCGAAATAAAAAAATATAAATTTTTATTTATTATTTTCTGTCAATTATTTGTTAAACCGAAAAATTCCCAATAAATTAAGTGAACGCTTGAAAAAAATAAATGATAAATATTTTTACGAATAAATGATAGATTTTAATAATATTCAGGTCCCAGTAGTAGTAATTTATAATTACCAAACTCAATTTGGATCAATTAAAAATAATTTTTATCTCTTTATCTAAATTTTTTTAATTCATTTAACTTTAATCTAAAAGATATATTCATCTCATCCTTCAAAATAAGATCAATGAACTAAATATTTGCCAAAATTTTTTTTGGCAACAATTAGTTGGATATAAGATATGATTAGATATGAAAACAGAGACTAAAAAACAAAATTTTATATTCAAACAAATTTTTGAGTCTCGGTCTAAAAAAGGAAATTATTAATAAAAGTCTTGAGTCAAACATTACTAATATAATAGAGAAAAAAAAATTCTGTCAACACAACGGGATTCGGGCGCGAGTTGTAATCAAACCGGGAATATGATGGGCCAAATCGCAGCAGGCATAAATATAAAACTGATGATTTCTAGTCTGTTTTAAAATAGGAGACCACCCAATAGGACTAAATGCAATTATGACCACTAATTTCTTTTGCTTTCTTTCAAAAAAATATATTAAATTCTTTGTGTTTTTACTGATTTTATATTCAGAAAAATATTAAAACATAAAATAAAAACTCGATTCCAACTCTTATTCATATAATTTTTTATTTTCTTATTTTCTAATAAATTTGTTGCCACTATAGCCGCCACCAGAGTATCAAAAGCGCTTTTTTACAAGTCTTTTATCACAAAAGCTCAGACTTTCAAACAAAATATTTGAAGCAATTTTCTAACAATTATTTGATTGTAATGGAAGACAATATCAGGTAATTTCATGAATGATTCTTTAGTGCAAAGGTGGAGCACAGGGCTTATCGTATACTAGACTTTAATTAGATCTCATCTCATTTAACATTAATGAGATGGGTGTGACTTCTACTCAAATAACAAGCCCTGTAATACCCTGGCCGTAAACCCTATGTAAACCTCTTTTGAATAGTTTGGCGAACACTTTATGTTCGAGTGATAACTCGGCTCATAATTAATCAAATTAATGATTTTTGATAACCTTTTTCTTTCCTTATTTTGTTTATCGTGAGGGGCGAACCGATGGCCAACCCTTGAAAAAAGCTTTTTAATGTGCCAGCGCTTTGTCTCTTGATTTTATAGTAATTTTTATATCAAATTGAAGTTTATTTCGGAAACCAATATCTAAAATAACCACACATAAAACTATAAAATATTGTTTGCATATTATTATTATTATTTAAGACCTAAATTATAACTTGATTTATAAGCCAATGAATATATTTCGCAGATATTTAAATGTATGGCTTTTATTTCGGCCAAATTCTGTTTTCTGGCCTACACTTAACGATAGTTAATATTAAGTTTGAATCAACTTTTTTTGTTAACTTCCTTTCGCTAAATAAAGTTTTTAACCATAAATTATATGTACGACTATTTGATTTTGAGTGACAACTAATATTGCTTATATCCTGTCAGTCCAGCAGACCCTCAACACAACACTTAACCACAATTGTGACTTAGTTAGGAGTAAGAGCACAGGGAAAGTAAAGGCTTCTAAAAAAACCAAATTCGCCACTATAGAAGACCCCCAACGATGGCAGAGCTCATGGTCTCCAAAAATGTACTTTTTTATATTCATTCACGTGTATTAAGATTTAATGCTTTTGGCTTTTTATATGAAATATCAATTGCAATATAAGAGATAAGTATAGAAAAATATATAGAATTTGAGACGTTTTGTGAGGGCTCAACATATTTTGCTACTGAACTGCTGGCACTACTTCTTCTGCACTTCTTCTTCTCTGGTGTCACAGAAATTGCTACCTTTTCGATGACTCACTTGAATTGTAAAGACTATCAATTTATGTGTCCATTTGTCTGAGTCTTTCATTCATGTTTTCAAAAGTGTAATTAACTTAAGAGACAGTCCTATACTCTATATGTTCCTACGGTTAGGTATGAAAAGAAATATGTGAATGGACTCAAACACATCATTAAATTTGGTCTAAAGATTGCGTGAATTAATTTTTCGCTCGCTTTTTCTTCACTTTCCTTTCTCTCATTTGCTTCAGTGAAGTGCAAAAATACATTAATTCATTTCACTTTTCAATTATATTCATTAGATTTCAAGTTTGTCTTTCTATTTCTCTTCTTATTTGTTTCTCTGTATATATAATTTGAAACAATGAAAACCAGGAATTAATTACGATTTAATTATTTCAACATCTCTTCAATTCAATTAAATTCAGGTCTCTTTAGCTCTTTATATATTAGTATTTAAGAGAATTGTAAATTGAATTTCGCGTATATTTTAAATCTAATTTATTTTAACAACAGGTGAAACGGCATAAAACAAGTTCTCATACAATAATCAAATTTGAGTCATATTTTTATTGGATTTTCACTAACTCTCCGAATGAATGATAGACTACATCCGGTCCACAGAAGTCGGGAATATTCAATGCAAATGAAGTGAAAATAGATTATTCTGTTTAGAATAGATTACATTTAACTATATATTGACTATTAGTAACCCATGTTTTATGTTTCCAAAGGTGTAGTAAAAGAATTGACAGTGAAATACAGGAAAATAAATTCATAAAAAGGTATTTACTTTTAACGGAACACTAATATTGTGGCCATTATTAGCAAAAAAATTGGTGGGAATTCTGTTTTCAAAGGATGTCTGAATTGATTTAAATCGCAAATTAAAAGGAAATATTATATAACTTTATAACAACTGATTTGAATTTCAAACCCAATTCTATTGTAAATTTTGCTGAAAATTATTTAAATTAATATTTTGTTTATTCAAATTGCAATAACTGAGTCTCTAATACAATGCTAATTCAGTTATGCTTTCAAACACATTGTCTGCGGAGAACTGTCTGACAGTCACTGCAGTTGTCTTTCACTTCAATAATATTTGCCATTCATTTAGACGTTTAGTGAAAAACAATAACTTTAGACTTATTTCCTACAAATCTATAATTCAATTATATGTTATTCAAAGTGAAAAAAAAACTTTTAAAAGTTTTTTTTAGAAATCATTTACACAAAACATAAATAGCTTTCTAATAGAAAACAATTTTCTCAAATCAATTCTCAAGGGATGAAGAATTGCTGACAAAGCGATGACATTTCTTAATAGCTATAATCCATAGCTAAAGGAACTCATCCATCAAGTGCTGGGATTTGTATTGTTCTCATTGTTCGGATGTGATTAAGCAATAAATAAATGATTCGATTTGTGTTGTGTTGTCATTATTTATGCCCGAATTGATAAATAAATGTTAAACTAAGCGCACGTCAACAGTGGAGTGGAATATATGGGACCAATTGGTTGTCTCTCCACTTAACTGATTGCCCCTCAACTCAAATACATGTGTCGGCAATAAAGCAATTCAATTATTGTATTGTATTGTTATCCCAATGTATGCCTTATAAGGCATATGCAGTATGTCTTGTAGGGTAGAGCAGGTATACCACCCCTGACGGTCTTGTTATGATTAATTACTTAATTAGTAGACTTATTTGGTCACTTACGGGCACAGGTTCTCCAAGTCTTTGATTCAAAAGACTCCCAAACAGTTTAATTCAAGTCCTTAAAGACGGGTTTGAATAACGAAAACCCAAAGGTATCTGATTTGTAGCCCAAATTCAATAGATATGCGTTTAGTGTCAGAACTGGATGTCTTAGCGTATATCCATTGCGATTGGATTTTAAAACATTATTGGACTCCCGGTGTGACTCAGATTTCACGCTGAGTTCCAATCAAATAGTAGTCATTTTACTTTTGGCTAATAATAATTCATTATTACATTTAGATTCAGGATATAACTCGACTCCAGACTCTCTTATTGATAGCCCAGGGCTAATCATTTTATATATATTGCTTATGTTGTATGTGTTGGGACTAAATTAACTTTTTTAACATTCGTTAAAGAAAGGGAGAGATAGGGAGAGCAGGGAAGGAGAGAGAGAGAGAGA
>JAQFXN010002815.1:0-11931 GCA_034693365.1 Liacarus xylariae
TTTGCACACCCTAGAATTTTGCATAACATTTTCTTTTGGGCCAATTTAAATTTTAGAATTGAAAAAAACCAATTTTTCAATCCTAAGGTTGCCATACTTCCATTGTTAGATGAGTAGGAATCACGTCAAGAACAACAGGTCATACTAGTGAACCCCTTATTTTCGAAATATCTGTTTGTAAGCCAGAGAAGGATTTCTCTTACAAGCTCGATTCGTTCTAATTATTTCTAATAAAAATCACCAATAGGAAGGGTAAAGCATTCCCTGGATAGTCAAAATATTTTACCTAATTGTTTGCTATTTTGATTGACCAAGAATAATTGTCAAAAATTATATTTAAGCTTGTGTCATTTCATATTTAGAAAAACCAACTATTACTGATGGAAATGTCAAACAATTGAATTTCCCAACAGATTTAGCCCTTCTGTAAATAATTTTTCACAAATAAATGCTAATTTAGCCATAAAGTTAAGCATTCTTTAAAAAATTCCAGAAGTGTATTTAAAATTAAAAATTATATAAGCAATTGTTTTGCATTTAAATTTATATCACTGGACCTATAATTGTATATCTGTATAGAAACGCATTTATTGCTATTTTTACTAACTAACCTATAGTACAGGTGTAAATTTAACACTACGAGCGATGTGATTGTTCTTGTATTAAAGTGGTTAAGTATGAACTATAAGAGAATTTGTGTCGTCGATGGAGTTGGATGAAACTCATATGGCTTGATAGTATATTTAATGGAAAAAATAGCCCATGAATATTTTTTGCAAATGGGAAGGTTTAGGGGAATATTAAGGTTTGAAAACATATAATTTAGACAAATTAGATCACTGTAGAGCTGATCCAGTTATCCGAATAGCACAATATGGCAGTCTTTTCATAACTAACTTTCTTTGAGTGTACACTTCCATACCCTTGATAATTTTTCAAGCTTCAAAATAGAAACATTCTCTAATAGACATCATTTCTAAAAATATTTCAAATTATATTTTAATTAGTCAGGTTGCAAATTCCAAAAATAGTTAAACTTGTCTAATTTTTCCCATTGATTTACATTATAACTTAAGATAATCAAATTCATGTAAAAATATCAAATTTAGCGTCATTAGGATAACTGTAACAATAATTTATTGTTTTAGCGCCCTTTATCTCACAAATTAGTCTGTTTTCGAGTTCGGGACTATTTCCAATCGATTCAGCATGTGCGAATTAATCAGAATCGATGTTTCAATTGTTAAAATTCATTAATTTAAACTATATATTTTAGCGCCCTCTAGTAACTACATGCCAAGGTTTAGGAAATTTTGCAAAGAAATGCCATACTCAGAATGACCTCCTTTATTGATGTTCATAGGTTTCTTGACATTCCACCATTTTTTTAATCATACGTATATGGCACAACTTTCGAGTTGGCAGAGCAGACGTGTTACAAGTTCATATCCCTAACCTCAAGGCAAGGCCTGGGTTAGACAATAGAATGAAAAAAAATTACTGAATTTGTCATCACTTATAGGAGAGGGTTATCACAACTTTCACCACTCATTTCCCTGGGATTACTCGACCAGTGAGTGGGGTTGGAATCTAAGTCTAACCACTTTTGTTTTGGACCAATTGGCCAAAGTTGGGTGGGTTTACGACACGAGACAAGTCACCAAAGTTCAGATAGAACTTAGAAAATCAAGAACCGGACCCAAACATAATGATTACGAGAAATGAGCATAACTACAAGTCAATTGAGCATAAAATATGAAATTAAATAACTTTACTATTTATGAATTATTTATTAAAACATTTATTCTTTATTAAAATTTCTTAATACTATCGGTACTATTGTGTGAACAAAATTTGAAAATAATTTTATAAAAATTATGATAAATATTACTATTAATTAGTGTTGTGTAAACTTACATTTTATGAATTATGTTAAAGTTACGTAAATTATGAATGAAAATTATAATTTAAAAGTTATAGATCTTGTGACGAATTATGTAAATTCATTTACATAATACTAGTTATTCAGTAATACAATTGTTTCTATTGAGAAAATATACTCAAATCATTCAACAATTTACTCAAAAGAGTCAAATAGGCTATTAAATAAACGTGTAGAATAGATGGTTACCGGTCAATCGTATTATAGACTTCATAATCTTAACATAACTACAAAATATTCTGATTCATTTAATATTGACAGTGTGATTTTATTAATAATGATTTACATTAATGAAGTTAACTAAATATAATATTCATTTTTAATGACTAATTAAATTTATAATTTACGCTCAAAATGTAAACTTACGTAAATTTACGCGTAACATACGATCGATTTTTTAAAGTTACGTTAAATTAACAACACTATTAATCTTTGATTAATAATAAAATATACTACCAAGCTGAATGGATATATCGTGCATTGCTTTCATTCTTACATTTCCTAAAGCACTGGGTATACCTAATACCCTATATTGAACATGACATATAATATACTTGTATGTGGAAATAAAGGAATTAAACTATCGTTTTTCTAAAAGCCCGCATATAATGCCAGCCTTCATAATGTAATATATTTCATATATTACTCCCAACCTAAGCCCAACCACTTGTCAACTTTTATCACCCAATTAATGCACTTATACGCTTTAGAAAGCAGCCTTATTTATTTGAGTGTTCACAATCTATAATAACCACCACATATAGAGGCGAGTATTCACACATACTAAACAATCACCTCTTTCTATATAGCAGTGAGTATAGCAGAAAGTATTTATAACCCATATGCCAGCATATTTCACATATTACTAATTTCGCTTAATTGAACAAACTTAGATTTCGTAGTGTTCGCGATAATTTCTTCTAGTCGAACCCGTGTATGAACTTCTTATGAACTAATGCGTGGCCAGATAGGCCAGAGCATACTGGATTGACACTCCAGTTAATCATGTGAACTAACAAAGACCTCCGAGTGCCGGAAGTCCGTAGACTAATTAAACTAATAAGAATATGTAATAAATTTCATTAATGTTTTAAAAGCCGTTGGCAACTGAAACCATAGATCGACTAAATTAGATATATATTGGGAACACTTTAGAACAACCACTTCCTATAGAAGCGATTATACACACATACTAAACAATAACCACTTTCTATGTAGTAGTAAGTATACTTCTGCTATAATTAACAATTTTATGCAATAACAACTATTTATGACCACTATAAAATTACTCTTTTATACATCTGCAAGTAGGCAAGAATACTCTGTAATAACTCTACTTTAGCTATACTAAATTACAGACCGACTGTTTACACTAGATATCTAGACAGTTCTTAACAAACTCAGAGCTTGCGCTCTGGTGCGTTCAGAGGTGATGCAGAGGTATAAAATAAGATGTTCTGTCTAAGAACAATCAGTTGCCTGTGCCTTCGGGCACAGCAGGGCCGTGCTCTCTGGAGTAACTAGTTGAGGCCAAAGCTCTTTGATGGCTAAAGGAAACTCTGTTCGATCATACTGATAGATTATTTTACTCACATTCAATGTATTATTAGACTTAGAATAATTTCTTAAAAATAAAGTAACAGTTATTTTAAGCTCGTTAAATCAGTCCAAAGTTATTGAATTGAAATATATATTAGATTAACAGTAAGAAAGAGCCATCACAGCAGAAGAGAAGTTCCAGAAGAGGATTTCGCCGAGGGAGACGCCGCAGAAGGACAACAAAAAACGATTATACGATCAGGAATTCACCTGTACTCATCGCAACGTAGACCTGCGTGCCTACATATTGAGGGGTCAACCCTTCTTGGAACTGTTATATCTGCTACACTGTTGTCACACAGAGGTAAGCTGACGTGAGCCTAGCTCTGTCTGCGAAACTCTGCGAGACATTTAGGGGATCGTTGGAGCTTAAGTGCCCTAAAATGGTGATTACATCTGTGAACCGGCAATAGAGAGCCAGCAGTATGCAGGTTGATCGTTCTGAGAAGGCAGAAGAAGACGAACCGGAGCACGATTATGGCAACCACGGAATATTAGAACCATAAACAAACTAACTCAAAGAGAACCCGAAAACCACATCAAGCAACTCTAGTAAACAGGTTAGTCTATTTTGATTATTTTACAGTATAGAGCCTTAAGCCCTATACTTATAAGACACGAAGACACAACAGTTGGAGCAGACTGAAACGGTCCGCCTTGAGGGTGACTAGTCTAACTCGAGAAGAGAGTGGCAAACCGGTCATCACCGGTCTGACCAAGACAGTTAGTCCCAAGGTGTTCGAGTGGCTCAGACACTCGACAATAGATTTGGCAAAGACCGAAAGGTCCTCCTGTGACTGGTCAGCAGACATAAGAAGCCTTTTCGCTGCCTTATCGTCCGCACACTACCGCTTACCATCAACAGACCGGTCACAGTTGGACGGGTGGTCCAAAGCGACGTTCGAAAGACACAACACGAAGAACGGAAACGGCGCATAATTGGTGGCACAGCGGTGGGATTCGTCGACTGTCAACACCCCGAGAGAGGAAACGTCGCATATCGTCCAGAATTTTCGTGTAATAATCATTTTATTCCAAAGGATAATAAATTCATAATTTATATTACAAAACAATTTAACAAAGTCTCGAAGACATTAGTTAATAGTGTGTAATGCGAACAGAATTGCCAATCACTTCGTTATGTCATTTATGTCAAATCAATGAAATAGAAAATTTTTCATCAAATAATTTTTATTCAGTTTATTTCAATTGTTTTGTATTTTTAATAAAAACATTAAACACCTATTTATTTATTAATATATTGTAATAATTTTTATGTTCTGATCGATTTGTATCGATTAAAATTACGGCTAAACTGAAGATTATGTATTAATGATGTCTTCACTAAAATGCACCAGTAGCAAATAGCTCCAAATTGAAGAGTAAAATGTTTACAGAATCATTTATTTTGAAAAAATGTTGTTTTAAAAATATAAACTTATACAGTCATTGTACCATGATAGCCACTTTCTCATTAGTAGCTCATCAAATAGGTTAATTGCTCCAGATACTATGTTGTAAAAATATTAAAGTGGCAATTCTGGTAAAACTTATGTTTAGTTTTTTACCATTTCTAAAAAATTTTTGAATCATTTGATTAAAAATATTTTGCAATTTAAAATGTTTCCAAACTTCAGTGCAATCATTAGATTCGTGGGATTTAATAAACCATTTTTGATTTTATCTTTCTTTTAATCACAATATCATACAAGATTATTTAATTTTGTTTTAAATGATTTATTTAAGCAAAAATCTTTTTTTAAATGCATTCACTTTTTAAAATATAAAATATTTGTAATTTTAAACTTTATGTTCTTTATGTATATACAGTGAATTTTTAACATTAAATATTTAATTTAAAATTGTAAAAAATAAAAGATTTGATTTATTTGGTCAGAGATTAGTTTTCATATGGTCATTATTGGCCATAAATCAGCCAGAAACTCAATATAAATTTAAAATATTAAACATTTATATAAACTCAGGGTAATCTTAAATTGTACAGCTAAAAGAAAACTTTTTATCGTTTAGCTTTATGTTAATATATTTTCCTAATCTGTGAACGGCAGCCAAATATTAGCTTGAAGTGAAAACATTAGTCATTGATAGGAACTCTTTATAACAAAATTTTTATTTAAAATGATTCAGTATTGAAATTAAGTTTTGGTTACAGATTAGTCAAATAAAATAATAAAAAGCAAATTAATAGAACGTTCTTAATGTTTAAAGTGCTGTACAGATTAAAATCTTGAGCTTATATCGCTTGTGCCAAAATTATGTATTGTTCGATAATCGATAATATTTAATATGCATTTATTATTAATATCTTCTTTTAATTTCTGTGCAAATTTAAATTCAGACTTATTTTATTTTAGAACAGAGCACAAGTGCTAAATACACAACTGATAAAATTAGATCAGTTGGATATTCTGTACCCATCGTAATGGGTTTCAACTGTGGAGTCTGAGGGGTCAAAATTTAAATTGATCCTTTTATTAGATAACAAATAATTTTATTTTTGATAATCCTTTTAAATGTGTTTTCTTAAATCCATTGGTTTTTCTTCGTATGTATTGTCTTCAGAAAGTGTTGAAAACATTGATTTATTATATTTATTGTTGGATTTTGACCCTAAGTCACAGTTGTTTTTCTGAATACAATCGTAATTATTTAGTTTATTTATAGGGATTTCAGAGTTGGTTTCAGAAATTTCTTGATTCGACTTCTTTTCTAATTTCTTATTTTTCAATTTATTATTATGATTACGATTGTCATACAATGGCATTTCCAGCATGCTTTCATAAGTTCCTGGTTCTAGATAATGCAAAATTTTAATCAACACATATTAATAAACAAATATATTATACCAAGTTTAATTAATTGTTGAATATTCTAATACAAAATATACGTTATATTTTTGATATGATTATTTCATCATTAATGTTCAGGCATTAGAATTTTTAAAAATTAAAAATGTTACCTTAAACCCCTTTAGTACATCAGAACTTATTTATATTTAGTATAATATTTATATATCTAACAGGCTTTTTATTCCCTAAGTTTTACCATTCTAGTGATCCTTTAGAAACAAACTCTTAAAATATTGAAACTTCCACTTTTGATATGTTATTTAAAATACACCATTGAGTGTAGTATAACTATGGTTGCAAAAAGTGAAATATTGTGAAACTTTCACCTCAAAAAATATCTTTCATTTCACTTCAACTAACGGCATCTATTAATTATGAAAAAATATGCGAATAAATGCCTGCAAATAATCCCAGATTATAAATATATAATTTAATAAAATTAAAGTCAAAGCAATTAGACTAAGTTAACTATTAGAACAATAGTTTTCTTAAATATTTCATTCTAGGATTTTGATTTCATTCTAGCTAATATTTGAGATTTTTAAAAACTAACCAGGGTATATTTCAATTTTACTTAAAAAGAGACTTAATACTTTAATAACAAGATTGTTGGTAATAAAACCATTTTATTCCAGAAATTTTTTCATCTAATTTGAATCTAATCAGCATTTGAATATTTCACTTAAAAATGAAAGTTTCAATCTTTCAGTGAAATTTTCACTGAAAGTTTCACTCACTTTTAAATTTCATGAAATTTTGCAACCTTAAATATAACTCTCAAAATCTTAATTTTTCGCTAAAACTAAAACTTTCTTATATACATTTATACATTCTTATACACATATTGTATTTATTCCAACCAAACTTTGTGCCAGTACTCAGGTTACTACTGTTGTAAACTCTACTTATTTGTTGTAAACTCAAGATATATTTAATCTATCAAGCTAATAGACTACTTTTTTTAGTAATTTGCTTTATTTTATATTATTTGAGTAATCAGAGAACGATAGCAATAAGTGAATTTTTATTTCAAACTTAATAATTCATAGAAACTCTTTGCAAAAAATTTTATATTTCAAATTATTCAGTATAACTATTAAACTTTCGGTCAGTAACTACTTAAAAAAGATGTAATCATAAAGTAAAATAATCAGCTAAATTTTACTCAATTTAACTAAATAAATTGATTTTAAAATAAATTTTGGTCTAATCAAGACTTAAATATTTATTTTAACTCTGCTAAAGAGGTATTATGATTTTCGAGTTTTCGAATTTATGATTGTGATTAGAAAGAATGCATAAGAGGACACATTATTCCAATTGGAACCATATTTTCATCAGTTTATCTTATGGTTTTCGAGTAATTAATTGTTGAAATTTTGAGTTAAGAGATAATTAGCCCCAAAATGCAGATTTCAAAAATTAATTTGCCCCACGCCCCTAGCTCAAAAAAATCTGAAAATTATTTTATTACCAACATATAACGTTCAGATGACTCTTAAGTTAGGTTTGAAGTGGAGTTCACGAGATTTTTTGGTAAAATTACAAATTTAAATATTTTAATTCCTTGAATCTCCTGGAATGAACATTTGAAAGCTTGTTAAAAATACAATAATTTATTCGCCTCTAGAATAAATATAAAAAATTTACTGATTTTTAACGCAGCTCCCGGAATCTCATTGAAAATATTCCACAACTTCCCTGATTACCTTTAACAAAAGTAGCATCACTAGGTCTATAGAGAAGACATCGCATAAAGCAATTTATTTTGGCTTTTGTTTTGGAAATATCATTTCTGGGCTCTAGTGATAAACTATTATTCAATACTTTTCAATCAAATCAAATATTATTTATAATATTTATAAATAAATTCTGAGAAACTAATGCATTGAAAAGCATTACAAGAAGTGGTTCTTTCATTGTATATCAAAAGATGGTTTAGATCCTGATTACTGCAAAGACATTTTTGACACTAACTCTAATAGAACAAAGAGAGGAATTGGAAAGGACCCATTTAAATTTTGCAAATTATAAGAAAAAAATTTTACTAACTATTTTCTGCAAATGTGTTGAGTTCTGGAAATAAGTTATTTTTGATACAGTTTTAGAAGTGAGAAAAATTTATGTATTTCTAAATCTTTAAACATAGTTTTGATGAATAATTATATTTATATTATTGTTATGTTGGGGAGCTCAGTGGCTGATTGCTGTACACTATTCAAAAGTTAAGCAGGTTTGACTTCGGTTAGTACTGATTGAGGAGACACCACTGGTAAAGTTTCTCTTCAGACAAAAAATATCAATCTGTTCTCCTTGAGGTAGAGCGCAGACAAAAGTCAAAATTAATCGCATGACAGACGGATAAGCAGAGGATTTGCGCCCCACTATGACTGTTCCTTAGAATTAAGCTCCCTCTAAAATATAGAGAATATATAAAAGGCTTTCCTGGGAGACCTACTATTGCAGAAGGAGAAGCCAAAAAGTTAGAATTGAATTGAATTTATAATTAAGCATTTTTATAAAGGCTTTCCATATAAACATTTATGTTAATAGAAATGACAATGAAGTCTGATTTGATTTGATTTCATTAGATTTGAAAGACATCGACGAACTGAAGCAAATGTTATTAAAACATAAAGAAATATAAAAACATTACTTGATTTGTGATGATTTCCGGTGTTTATTCTCTTATTCTGCTTCAGCCAAATGTGGAGGAATAGGTTCTGTCGGGCAATTGCATTGATTTGCTGTTCCAAACACTTAATATAGTTAGCGCTCTCACGAAGTACTGATGCTTTCGTCAGATTTCCAACTTTACAGTGATTTTGGAGTTTATTCCTCAGAATCTCAATCCCATTATTAATGCCACCCATTCTTCGCCTCTCATTATTGTTGGCCAAATCTCTTCGGGCCCTCTCTTTAGTGCTCAACAATTTCTTAGGTCTGCCCCGTCTGACCAACGCTTCTCTTTCAATATCTATTGAATCACTCATTACTTCTATTTTTATAAATATTTTTTAAAATTTAGAAATTCATTAAAAGTGAAAACAATTCTGAATTTGTGTATAAAAATAAATATTATTTTATAAATTTCAATTCAAAATGTTTTCAAAAATAATAATTTTGTTAAAAAATAATATTCTGAATAATTTAAATATAGTCGCAATTTCCCCCCCATTCAGATATTAATAAGAATGACCTTGTTGGTAATGAGAAAAACAAAAACACCTTGATTTATAGAGACTAATTAAAACTTATTCACATTGGCAGTGATTTCCTTTAGTCCTGTCTTTAACACGTGACATGCATTAGTGTACAATATTTTGTATTATAATATTGTACACAAGTGCATGTCACGTGTTCAAGACAGGCGTAATGAAAGTCACTGCTCATTATACTATTCAATGCGAAAATTGCAAAATTAAATTTCAAAATATTAGATACAATTATTTCAGTATTGATATTAATTATGTTCTATAAACTAGTTTTCCGGGCGTAAGAATACATTAATCAAACTTAAGTTGATGTTTATTCAAAATGATAATTACACATGATAAATACAAATTATTGTCTAAATAAATACTTATCTCGATTTTAAGCAAATTATTATATTTTTACTTAAATAAGTTTTAAACACATTTTTATTATTTAATTCTCATTGATCAAAGCTAAAATATGATCTTGTTCAATCAATTCTTCAATTATTCAAATTGGGCATTAGATATTTTAATATTGGGTTTTGTAGCTTATTTATTAAGGTATTACTAGTTTGTATTATTTAAATATCCTCCAGGCCCTCTACCATTACCAATAATTGGTAATTTGTTTGGTAAGTCTTATGATAAATAAAATTATGGAATAATGTAATTTGAATTATAAATTTTATCATGTTTAATTAGATATAAAATTCATTTTAATTATGAAATTCTGAGACTATCGAAAAAATATGGACAGATATTCACAATATAAAACTCTGTAGGTATGGGCATTTTTATTTGTCCAAGACTTTACATTGATGACAAATTTAAACTGAATGGCTAGTAGACCAACTCCTTAGTGTTTTGCCTTAGATTATATTATTTGTTAAATTTTTGACCGAGAACTTAATTTAATTAACAGGTAATTTGAAATAAAAATTTGTTTTAATAAGTTTCTATAAATAGCGAAATTTATAATTCAAACGTATATATGACTGTTATTCACAGATTATTTATATATACAAAAATAATACGAAATACTAAGAGGAAAATCTAATAACTATTCACTTTAAATTTGTCTACACTTTGCACTATAAGACAATCACACAATTCCTAAACGAACAAATGTATTCGTAAACCAATACGCAATACTTATGGATGAATGTCATTGGGATAAACCGGAACAATTCAAACCGAATAGATTTTTAGACGAGAAAAATAACGATCTAAAAGTTAAACCTGATGGATTTGTGCCATTTGGAGTGGGACGAAGAATATGTGTGGGAATGGATTTAGCATATGCTGAAAATTGTATAAGCTTGGTCAGATTCCTACAACAGACTATGGAATTCGATATAGTATTGGAGAACAATTATTCTGACACAGATGATCTTGATCCGGATCCAAATCATTTACTTTTTAGTTAATATTATTTGATAATATATCGAATTATTCTATTACAAATCAAATAAATTTATATTAATAAACTGTCAAGCAAACATTTCATTTATCATAATATAAATTCACGTAGTATATATTGTAATTATGTATTAATAGCTAAACCCAGTGAAATGTCTGATTTGCATTTTACCTCTTTTATTCGACACTTTACATCATTATAAATACATTTGATTGGTTTTAGAAAATCTAGTGACTTGTGAGTGCACTTGCATTTGGTTGGTTAAAGTCAATGTCATTCTGCGATTAAGCAGATTTTAAAAGCATTGAATTGAATTAAAAGCACTCAATTGGAACGATGTTCCTGCACCACCAAATAGAGCAGCCGGGCTATATGACCTGCCACTGCCATCTGCTCCAATCGGTATACAACACAAAAAATGCCAAAGTGTAGACCATAATGCTATCAAATACTGTAGGTCTGAACCACAACATATGTATTGTTGGATAACTGCCACTTAATTCTGGTGGGCATTAGCCGCCGCCCTCATGTAAACTACAACATAAGCACCATATAGATTCGTTTCATAACACCCACACACCACCTGCCTATTCACCAATAAGGACTTTCTATGAATTTATAATTGAAAATTTGATTCTAAACACCAATAAATTTAAATTTTTATAGCAATTATTAATTAAACCCAATTTAAATTATTTGTAAATATAAACTAAATTTGTATATAAAGTTTTCTTACATGTCTTGAATTTTTCAAATAATATTCCAAATGACACTAAAAATATCAATTTGAGAAAATGAAGTAATAATCGATTTACAAAATGATTATTTGTTCGAATCAATTGGAAAACAATTAAATCATTAATATTGTAAAGATATGAAGAGCTTTCGCAACAATATGTGCCT
>JAQFXN010002816.1:0-11931 GCA_034693365.1 Liacarus xylariae
AAGCCTTCGGAGCCGTTTACTTAAAATTTCTACAAGGAAAATTAAAAATTCCTTGTTTTCTCTTCATCACAGAGGGTGATAGTTTGGTAATTTTTCGGGGACAGAGGTTATATTGGCTATACCCATATTGAACATCCCTATTAAACTGACTTCTATTTTCAGTTTTAATTAAATGATCAGAGTAAAAAATAGTAGCTTAATCTAATAATAATAGCTTATATAAATTTAAGTGTTTATTTATTATTTTTTTCAAGTAATTAAGTTATTAATAACTGTTCACAATAGGTATGAATTTCATAATAAAAGCATTGATTAAAATGCATATTAATTGCATTATCTAAACAAACCTTTAATCGAGTTTCCGACCGACTTTACTGTTTCGCTTGATTGTATTATTTTTGACTAATCTGTTACCGAGTCCTTAATTTCAATATCAAATCATTTTAAATCAAAATATAAGCATTATCTATCAATGACAAAGTTTTCACTTCAATCTAATATTTGGCTGTCGTTCACAGATTAGTCAAATCTAATAACATTAAGTGAAACACTAAAAGGTGATTGATCTATTAGCCTCTTGATCGATCTTGTACCCTTTTAAGAAATCGTTAGTTTATGTCAACAATCGCCAACATAACTATTTCCCGTTATCAGGGGGTAAAAAATGGTTTATTGTAACATTCAACGGGAGATAGTTATGCTGGCCAATGTATACTGTATTGTGCCGATTAAACTCCTGGATTAGTTTAAATGAAGGATTATAAAGTATGCACACACACACACCCCATAACTCCCACCCTTAACCATTGCCATTGGCACAAATTTTTATTTTACCAATTATTATTGGACCTAAATATTCGAGTTTGAAAATATTACCACTAGTTTTAGCATGAGCCAATTAACCAAGATTCATATTTCAATGTCTTAAATTCGTTTGTTAATTTTATCTCAAATTTTCATATTAGAGGAGAGCAGATACGAATACATACATAGCTCAAATACGCTGGGAATTAGGTAAACAAATTTATAATTTTTCAAAAAAATCTCATGAACTTAACGCCAAACCCAGCTTAAAAACATCTTTACCTTATAAGTAGGCTAATAAATAATTTTCAGAATTTTTTGATTGGGGGGGGGGGCGGGGGTTAAATTGGTTTTTGAAAACGTGACTTTTGGGCAAATTTACTAGTGAATCCGATTTTCAAAAATTCATATCTCGAAAACCATAAGAGATAAAAATATAAAGTGTTTAGTTTGTTAGTTTCAAGTGTAATATTGTGTCATTTTATACCCCCTATAAAATAAGATTGATCAAACTCGAAAATTCCAAAATTCCCCTTAACCATAATACTCCTTTGAATTAAATGTGAATTTTATTTCAAAGTTTTAGCAATTCATTCGTCTTCTGCATCACTACTAGGCTCTACTCTGTAGACTTGTGGCGATTTTCTAAACCCGACCCGAACCCGTTTCTAAATTAGTCAAACCCGCCCGACCCGACCCGGACTATTAAAAAGGAAAACAGAATTCCTATCGAACTGTTGGCCACTTTTCACAAACAAATGTTTGTCTGTTTTAATCGTTTAACTCTTCAATGATTTGACACTACATTCAAACAGATGTGCAAAGTTTGTGTGGACTCTAAGCCGTCGTAGAAGTGATGCAAAATATTTACATTTCATTTACACATTGTTTTCAAATACAATACAAATTGTTTGACAAAAACATATGATTTTATAAATATCTTAAGTTTTAATAAAATTAAATGCTTTTAATAATTAATTATTTATTTATAGATGAGTTCAAAGTTCTAGAAAATGTCGACAATTAGTAAAGAACTGTTTGAAGAACTAAAGCAAAGAACCGTCGATTGTGTTAATGAACCTAATTATCAATCGATTGAGTCTTTGCGACAATTCGTCCAAAAATGTGACAATAATTTCATTAACTCTTTATATCAATACTCGATATTCCCGTTGCGACTCATTATCGCTAATTTGCCCAAAAAACAGCACAAGTATTCAATTGATTACTACTTTATATCTATTATTCACTTTATATTTACTAAAACGGAATCAATTGTTTGTTTCAGTTGTGAACAAATCCTGGAATCAAGTGTTGAATGTCTTTCACTGATATTACAGAAATCCAAAGTCAATCGATTCGACATCTTTGCCGACATTTACACCAATTTGTTTCATCTCATTGACGACAACCGATATATTAGTGGTAATCAAATGTCTATTCAATTGTTTTCAATCGCTTTAAAGTCTCATATATTTTAAAATTGATTTTTCAGACAAAGAGTTTGTATTAAAACCAAACGAAGACTTAATTCTAAGTGTAATTAAATGCTCGAAATCATTAATACTAAGTTGTGATAACTGTATTTTGGCACAAGTGTTCAGTCCATCATTCAGTGCCCAATTGGGACATTCGATTCATATTCTCTTAAATACAGCCAATAATCAAAAGTATAGTTCACTTAAAGTCGAAGCCATAGAAACAATAAATTGTTTGATAAATAAATGTCAGTTAAGTTCAACTCAAGAGTATGTGAAGACCTGTCCTCAAGACCTGTTCGCATACTTTTTGCCGGGAATTTCAATAAATATATCGAAACTGATTTCAAGCGATGATAAACTCAATCGACAAGTAATCAGTTCTTCTTTGACTCTGTTGTCCAATACTATTGTCTTTATATTCAAAAGTCTTTCATTTGATTCGGAATTTATTGAATCGAAAATCGACACAAAACAAGTGCCAAACGATTCAGAAGTGTCTGAAAGCAATACATTTATTGTTATTCGAGACAACAAATGGTTAGAAAACACTTGCGATAAACTGATTATAGTATTCGAGAAAATCATTTCGTGTTTGATATCTCATCAGAACTGGAATGTCAGACAATCGCTGGCATTGTTTGCAACGGAAATCCTATCGAACTGTTCGCCACTTTTCACAAACAAATGTTTGTCTGTTTTAATTCGAGTTCCGTTGACTTATTTATGCGACGATTTCGAGCGAATAAGACTCGATTGCGACTCATTTGTGACCAAATTCTCCAAAACCTATGTCAGCAGTGATTCATCGAAGTCTTATTTAGACTTAATTGAAGACCAAATCTATTTATATATAACACGTTTACCCCGTATTATAAGGACTTGTAGTGATAGAGAAAAAATAACTGCAATTTACTTATTGTACGGATATCTGAGGTGTTTAGACATAAATGGAATCAATTATTTGTTGTGTTCTCCACAACACAAACAAAAGTTGTTTGAATGCTTTATAGATATCTGTCGTTTCGATTATCACGGAATCCAACTCTTGGAAGTCGTGACCCATTCAGACAGAATCACTCCATTAACTGCTGAACAATTGCCTCATAAGTGGATCAGAAAAAACTTTGTTTATCTGAACGACGAGAAGCCGACGACAGCTCTAACCAAATGTTGTCAATTGATTGCTAATAGAGTCGAATCACAGGTTTTGGTCGACTATTTAATTGATGTTTTGAGACAATCAAAACTGAATCCAAGCGTTGTATTCGTCGCTAATCTTATTATATCTAATATTAATATAAACACTAATTATAGCGAAACTCAAGAATTGTTTGAACTCTACTTATCGAACATAAGCACATCATTAGAGGACAAGACCATAGAACTGATGAATAAAGACATTTTACGCCAATGTCTTCTAATCGAGGGATTGACTGGTTTTCTTCATTTATATGATTTCGACTCTTCCCCTAATTATCTGTTGAAATGTATTTTTCCACTTTTAGAAAGTACCGGCGCTTCAAATCAATGCGTGTTTCAAACCTCTTATAGAGCGCTGATAATAGTTTCAGAACATTTCGGCTATAAATCGATATCAAAACTGATCGCCGAAAATATCGATTATTTAATTAATTCGATTTGTATTAACTTAAAGAACTTTATAGATAATCAAAGCGTTCCGATTGTTATTAAAGTAATGCTTAAATATTCGACACAAGACATGCTTCACTTGTTTATCGACGCAATCAATGAGATTATTGTTGTTATCGATTGTTATTACAGAACAAAATCCTTACCTCTAATGCAAGTCTTGTATTCTTTTGTTTGTACTTTAAGTTATTATTTTGTATCAAATGTTGAAGTTCTCAATAATGGAGTGATTGAAAGCAATCGAAGAGTTGTTTTCGAAAAAAGGGCTCAAAATTTCATAAAAGATTTCGAAGAATTTGTGGAAAATAACAACATTACTAAAAATTTGGAAAATGAAGACCAAGTGGTCAGTGATAATGAAGAGGAATGTGATTATAATGAAGATGAGGTCAAGAGTACAAAACAACAACCATTTTATATAGAATTAGTTGAAAAAATCTTAGAGCGTTGCGTTCACCTCATGTCGAACACCGATCCCAAAGTCAGACTAATTGTTTTGGATATTATTATCGAGTCTTTACTTCTTCTAAAGCCATTCGAAGGTTTGTTCAAACATTTTATTTATCTATAATTACTTTAAAATATATCTGATTTCAGATCATTTGCTTCCAATGGCACACAAGCTGTGGTCACCTCTTGTGGAAAGATTTTCAGATAAAGATGTAATTGTGATAAAGCGCTCCTTTTCTTGTCTCTCAATAATGAGTGAAAGTTGTGGTGATTTTATTCGCGTCCGAACTGTAAAAGAAGTCATTCCTAAGATTCTGCTGTTTTTGAGATCTCAGTCTTTGGTTAGTTTGAAGAAAGACAAGGCCTCGGCCTATAGGTTCACAATTGCCTATCAGTTCCAAACAGACATACTTTGTGGCATCGGTTCGATTGTAGTTAATCTCGATTTATGCGACAAAGACTTGTGGCAAATAATAGTCGACATAATCCCATACCTGCACTCATTACAACCCCTTCCGCTTCAGGAGTCGGCCATTATTGCGCTGAAAAAGATCTCTGAATTGGACGCGAATTCAGTGTTTTATTATTTGAAAATGACTTACAGTTCTGACGACTGTATATCAAATACTTTGTCTCAAAACTCAAATAAAACATTTCCTGATCTCAGGTTTGGTAAAAACAAACGAGAATTCGCTAAAAATGTTACAAAACTTTTAGATTATTTATCGTTTAATTGATTTTTAAAAAATCAATCAATGAATAAAATGCTATTTTTCTCATTAATTATAACTTATTTTGTATTAAAAGTAATAGAAATTAAAATATGCAGTGATTAAAAGCAATGATTGAAATATTTGATTTTATAAATATTGGAAGCATTTGTCAAAAGAACAAATATGTAATTAAAGGCGTGACAATCGCTCGGCCGAGAAATGAGAGCCAAATCGGTAGTGAAGCGACAGCACAGCCGAAACAATAATCTCTAAGTGCACTCGTTTTATTAATATCTCTCTCTCCTGTCCTGTTTCGCCTCTGATTTACCACATGTTGTGGCACTTTCTTGCGATCTGTGGCCCAACCAATCCAAGCGAAAAAGTCAATGAAAAGTGTGGCCGTATTGAAGTTGCACTTCCAGCCCAACTCACTCGCAGAGTAATCCTTAAATTATAGCCAAATAATAAACATTTGCTTTCAGTAAACATAGTTTTGAATGCATACAAATTAATTTCAAGTCTAATACTAACCCACGGAAAGGTGTGGTGAAAGTTGTGATAACCTAAATATCAGATCAAAAGCGCTAAATATTTTGTTGGTATATATGAAACCACAATATGAATTGGTTTAGGGATAAAAGGGACGTCAGGGCAAGAATATAAAGCAAATGTGTAGATGTGAGCACATATGTAGGCATTGATAATATCAATTTGCATCATATGCTGGTATAGAGGTTTGCAACCAATGCTTTCTTTGACATCCCTTTTATCCATAAACCTATTTATATGGACATAGAGGTACAATACCCTCCCCGTGAGCCAAGTACTGAACGGCACGATTCTCTCGCGGCTCTATGTTTTGATTGTAAGGACGGGAACCATAGAAATGGGCCGCAGAGTTGACGAGCCATGCATTGTGTAATACAAAGGTATATCTAAGAGTGACGCACATGAAAAAGGAGTTCCAAATGGATTCGTTCCACAATAGGAACGGTATATATGAAGGAATTGCAGCCCAAATCAGAATGACTAGTGGTATATAAAATTTGCGCTGAAAGCGAACGATTGGGTCCGACCAGACATCGCTCAGGTCTATAGTGGCACCTTTGCTGAACACATCCGGGTGTTTGCGGCACATAAGCCAACCCATGTGTGCGAAAAAGAAGCCTCTCTTGGAATTGTGTGGATCGGCGTCTGTTTCCGAATATTTGTGATGCACTCTATGGTCGCGACACCACTCGAAGATGTCGTTCTGAAGAGCCATCGTTTCAAAAATGGCCAAAATTACCTTAAATTAAGTTGAGTTTAGTTTTGACTATAGCTCTAAACAATGTATACTATAATTGTTTGGCCACAGGGTTTGGCCATCCCTACCCTTAACTGCCAATTGGCTTTGTATGCTCTGTGTGACCACAATCTATGAGCGCCGGCCAATACACCTATTGCTGAAGACATACCAAAGAAAAACATCGCAAATATTGTTTGCCATTTAGAGCTCATAAGCGTTATCCAAACGCCATAGAGTGCACAGACATGTAATAAAGTCATGAGAAACACATTCTTCCAGACAATCTCTAATTTGTATGCCTTTGTATTCATTGCAGAACTTTTCTCACAACTAATCACTTTTGAATCCAAACTCATTTCGCAATTATAGAAACTATTGATATATTATAATAGTTTTAATTAGAATTTTAAAACATTTAATTTCTATTTAAATTCAAACGTAATTTAAATTTTTTAAAAGTTAGAGTCATTTTAAAGAAATGAAAAACAATGACAACTAATAATTGAAAGTTGAATAGCACTGGATATTAGTTGCGATGAAGTTTGCGAAAAGTGAAAACTAATTCAAAACTTACCAAAACATCTGAGATAATCAATTGAACATTAGATGAATATTTTCCACAAAAACCTCTATGAGTTTTATTAGAGATTTTAGTCGATTTGCTTTAAGAGTTAATTTTGCCACTCAATCATGAATTACAATAATTATTATTAGACTTCTTTAAACTTTTGAACTTAAAATCTTAATAATTGTTTAGCAAACTATACGATAAAATACATTCAAAAAACATTTTAATATCAGTTAAACTTTTTTTATAATAATTAAACTAATTTTCATTCACTAAATGACAAATGAATTGTTTGGAAAAACTAAACGATTTATTAAAAAAGACAAGAGTTGTTCGACATTACAAACTAAAGTCGATAATCAAGTTGTCGGGACTTATAATCCAAACAAAAAGCAATAAATCATGAGAAGTGCTTTCAGACAAACAATAAAATACAATTGTTTTGTGAAATTAAAGAATAGGATTCAACAAAATTAAAAATAACTCTACAATACTGTCATTTTTCGGGAATCGCGGTTAAGCATCCATTCAGTCACAGATTGGGTCAATAAATCTGTTGGTAGTCTTGGATTTGGTCTGAAAATAGCTCTTCACTACATAACTCTTAGCAATCTATCAAATCTTCTCCTCTTGTCATTCAATATCTTCAATATTAACCTTAACTAAAGTTATTTTAGAAGAAATAGTTTTATAATTACCTAAACTCAATTTTTTACTAATGCTCTGTTGGGACCACTTGTTTAACATCTATTTTTATGTCTAACCAAACAGACAAAAATGAAAAAGTGGTTCTCTCTCTGCCTCTCCCTTTGAGAAGTTCACAATTCACAGACTACACCTCTTTTTTTATATTTCTAATAATTTATTGTGAATTCCATTTTTAGATTTGAGTACAGTATTAGAAAAGTTCAATAATTGTTCAGTAAATAAAGTTTTAATATATAAACGACTTTTTCATTGCTTTTTATGATTAGCTATAATAGAATTGTGTCACTTCAGCCCAAATACAGATTAAACAATTGGTTGCAATTGAAATAAATAAATGTTTTTTATTTGTTTTCAAAATCAAATAAATTTTTTTTATTTATAAACATTTGGAAGAATTCTAATTAAAACTTTATTTTGTAATCATTACTAAAATGGGAATTAATACTAAATATAAGAAAATATTATTTAAAAAGTCAATTGACACTATAAGTCTTCATTTAAGTACATCATTTCAACTTTTATTTTTACTGATAATCTCATAGATTCTACTATGTTCAATAGTTCTACATGATCTTGATCATTGATCATTTAGTTAAAAAGATCCTATCAATTGGAAATGATACTTAATATTTTTTCAACTTTGAAGTTCATTTAAGTTTTAACACTAAATATTTTTAAATTAATCCAATTATTTAAAAATAATTTTCATAATATTTGATTTTTAATGTAACTTAAAATACAAGTTATCATAAATAATGAGCTCAAAGCGCAACAAAACTATTTTTTCTGTGAACTAATTCATAATCCTTTAAACTATCTCTTCTTTGGTTTTCATTTAGATTTGTGACAATCTTTACAACACTTATACTATTAGTGCTGTTCTCCATCGAACTGTCGTATCCATTATTCACAGCTCCCAATTCGTATAATTTATTCTCATTTTCGTCCTCGTCTTCGAACATATTTTTTATACGATTTGCGTAAAATATTATTGGAATCATAAATAGGGTTCCGATCATTATTAGCCCAAACGAACTCAAATGCAAATAATACCTATTAATTGGATAGAAATTGTATTTAAACAAATAAACTTTTAAGAAAAATTGAACTATGTGAAGATTTATTTCCAAAGGATGACATTTTAAAATAAGTTTTCTTTAAGATAAATAAGATTAATACGTATTTCAGTATATAAGGCATATAAGTTAAACATTGAATAAATAATTTTGTAAATTATATTAATAAAATAATTTATTTGACTAATTTTTTGCAAAATTATTGATTCAATGTTTAACTGTATAATATATTATGCAATCAATAAAGCACGTATTAACATTATTTATCTTACAGAAAAGCTTCTTTTTAAATGTCATCCTTTGAAAATAAATATTCATATATAATCTGTCAAAATTCTGTTAAATTGTGTCATTTTAAAATAAATTCTTTGCTAAATATTGCAAAATTTGACTTCGCGAAACTTCAAACTTCAAAATATCCCCTCCTGGGTCTCACCTGTTTAAAATTTGACAAATTTATGATTCACAGCCCGGAATAACCCCTGACATTTCACTAATCCAAATATCTTCCCCTGAAATTTTGTGCTATGCCCATCCCTAATGTATACATTTTCTTATTATATGAAAATAGTTGTTCATATTCTTATTGTGATTTATATTTGAAATCAATTATCATTTAAAAATCATAAACAATTTAATTATTACAGTAATAATTATTATTGATAAAACTTTACCTAAATTTCTCGATATCGTAGAGCCAACAGTTACCTGTCTTACCACATGATTCTTTCCATACAAGGCATGCCATATCAGTTATTGTGCCGAATATTAAAGGATATGGAATGAAAGCTAACAATAAACCATTATTATTGTATTCAAGTAATTAGAAATCGCACAAAAAGCACCAATAATTTGGATTTGACAAGTCATACATAAAGTTTTTAATGATACTGAACAGACTATTCTGATCAAAATTCTATTAAATGTTCTGAAAAGTTAAATGATGAATGAAAAAAGCATTCAATCTAGAACCAAGTTCTGAAAATTAGCAAGCTCACTTTTATATAGATTCGATAAATCAACTATATTATATTATTAAATTTTACTCTAATAGGAGATGCTCTAAACTGATTATGTAAAGGAAAATAATTAGAACTGACCCCTAATTCTCACTAACTGTAAGCTTTATAAAGTTTCTGTTCAGGAAAGTGATTCTTTAGATGTTAATCTCGAAATAATTAATTACCTAATACAGCCAGAAAACTACCAATGATTCCCATGGCAAAATTTTTATCTCTTGGTTCAACACATCTAAAAATAATTATTAAGCATTTTAAAAATATTTATTACCACAAATTCTAGTTTCATATCATTTAGCACTCTATTCACCTCAAAACTATTAAAGTGTCGCCTATTTTCGCGGTCGACATAATAATTCCGGCAAACATTAGAATTCCGATATAAAATGGAAACTTATTGCAATTGCTTTGACAGTAGCCGTTGGTCACCATTGAATCGGCATTGAGTCCAGTGCTAGAAATGCACGAACAGCCAGAAAATGACTAAAAATTAAGATATTAATGTATAAAGTTATTATTTATAGTAATTGATTGGTTGTTTCGTAAGTATAATAATTGATTTATAAGTTTTAAAGCAGAAATTGTCAATAAGATGTCTGACCGATGATTTAGAGCCCGAGTCATATTGTTTGCAACCGGCAAAACAAGGACTGAAATAATTAGAAACTCCGTCGTCAGCACAAACCGGTTGGAAGTAATTTTTAGTACATTTGCAGTTCTCATTACAATATGCGCTTAAATCTAAACTGAAAATAAATGATTACTAAATCAATATTTTTAAAATTCAGAGATGACCAAAGAGGGATAGAGTAGATCCTTAATTGAAATTATTTTAAAAATTTTGAAAATACCCCTTGATATTTTTAAAAAATAAGTAGTTATTTCCCGAGTAATCTTTACCCACTCCTAAATTTTTCAAAGCATTATTTATTCTTAAAAACAGACTATTCAGTAAATTCTATGAAAATGCAATATTCTGTAGTAAATCGATTGAAATAAGTCAAATACTGAGACATTTCTTAAATTCTGTGTCAATTTTATTAAAATTTCCCCAATATTATCTACTGGAAGAGGTTCAGCTCGGAATTCTCCTTCCTAAGAAAGTTTTTGTTAACACTACATCTAAGGACAGATACTCCTAAAGTTTGGCTAAAAATTGCAAATACCCCCTAGCGTTTTGGCCCTTCCACATTCCTGCTAACTTCGTAGAGTTTGGTCATCTCTGCATTATCATATTTGAAAATTCAATAAAGTCTACTTGGAGTTTATAATAGCTGTTTGTGGAAATATTGTATTCGGACATCTGTTAGGTTTAGAAACAATAATAATTATTTAGAATAAACTATTAATATTTGAACATTTCTTAAATATTAGTTAAATACTTGAGAAACATAACCGAAAGAATTGAAAGATTTGTAATCATCTCAATAACGAACATGTAAATGACCACTTTCCTTGCGCCAGGTCTAAATTTCGACAAAAATATTCCACCCTATTGAAGTATTTTAATGTCTTACAAATTTATTGAAACAATTAAGGAAATTAATAATAATTCATTACAGCCATTATTCCGATAGCCATTGTTGGTATGGATAGGATACCTTTAATTAGAGAATTATTAAAATGTGATTTAATTTTTAATTATATTTATAAACAGTAATTATATTGTGAAAGATAAAGTCATAAATCAGAGATGTCCAATAGTATAGTCAAAATACGCTCTAACTTTTACCCTCATTAAAAGAGTGAGAATTTTCGTAAAGTTTTGGATCCTTCTCAAAATTTCTATAGTTTTGGAGAAATGAAGTCGAAAGCTCTTTATCCAGAAAATCATATAGATAGATCATATATATCTGTGGAATTTCGCTTAATTTTTGGTGTAAATCATCTTGAATATGTCATATTCTGTCTATATTCCGTTAATATAGATCAAATTTTGCAAAATCTGTAAAAATTACATCCTCAAATAAGCTTCCATTTTGAATCACACGTATCACGAATCACACTCTTGTCATTTTGAGAGAAAAAATTACAATATCCCTTTTTCCTCTTAACTGATTCATATCTGGTTTAATTATATTTCTTTATTTTATAAATAAATTGAGACAGAAAAGTTTATAGAGCATGACCAGCAATTTTGAAATCCGGTGTTATTTTAAAAATAGCGATATAAG
>JAQFXN010002817.1:0-11928 GCA_034693365.1 Liacarus xylariae
CAGAGGGATATCTGACTGAAGCGCGGGCAGTTCAACATGGGCATATTAATACTAATTTTGCTCATAACTGGGTGTAATATTACCTAGTTAATATTACACCCCTTCTTCGAAAATGACAATATTACACTGAAATATAAAGTCAGGGAATACAGTATATATATTATACAAACCCTTATAAACTCTTGTCCTTAATTTTTCTGAGTTTGGAAAGTATTGTTCCCACGATTTCAACATTTTAAGCCATTTAGAGAGCCGACTGTTTTCTTGTGCCCTAATCTGTATTAAAATTAAAATTTTGGATAATTTGGTCCAAAAAATAATTGTTTGAAAACTTACTTTGTTTTCAAAATCAGTCAGTTTTTCGGGTAAACGGTGTTCACTGAAAGTGGTGTAAACAACAATTTGAACAATAGTTTAATAAATAATTGAATGAATTACTGAATAAAGCCGTAGCGGTCGGTCACGTGATATATCTCGTACTGCGGGTCTTCCCATTCATCGATCTCTTTGGCCGATAACTAAATGATTGGACAAACAAACAATTATAAACAAAGTAGTAATCAATGAGTATATGAATGTCTAATCACTTGATCTCTTCCGCGTTTATATTTCAAAACAATTGTGTTTTTTTCATCGTTTTCTTCCATTATTTATACATTTATTTAATTATAATTAATATAATCATTAAATATATATAAAATTGCATTAAAAATATATTAATATTTATTAATAATTTTTTTTATCAAAATTTTATTGAATTTGTTTTAAAAATTTATTTAAAATATCTTTTTATTTATATTTAATTAAACGATAATATTATTTAAATATTTTGAATATTTTTTTGCATAAGTTTTCGTTAAATTATTTTTTGTTTTTTAATTATTATTATTTAAATCTATAATGAGATGCGATTAAGCCTTAAGAGTATTATCCGTTCATTAATTTCATTCATTTATTATTATCGACTCATTTGAATCAAATTATTAATAATTAGAAAAGAAAACAAATAAAAAACAAAACAAAATCGAGTCAAACAAAACATAGACATTGAATGCAATGAATGTTCACTACGAACAGAGACACTAGGCTTCGGGCACTATATTGTGCTTATTTGATACACACCTACTGTTGCAGTAGGAATGGTTGCAACAATAGTTTAACAATATTATGGTAACTTTGTGTGGATACTATCTTACTTAGCTTAGCTACAATTCAACAAGGATAAATTATTTTTGAGAATCTTATTTAATTTTTATCAATTACTGTATATCATTTGAGATAATCATAAAAAATCGATTCATTTATTTATATCTTCTTTTAAAGATTAGAGTTTATAATATCCGAAAGTATAGGTCTCTGTTTCTAAAATGGCATTTGCCTGATCTGTCAGATTGCATGCCTCTGTAACAAATACGAAGAATTGCAGACCATTTGGCCTCTTTTTATATAATTTGACGTGAAGTTAACAAAAATTGAAAAGCTCTATTTTTAAAGTAATATTATAAATATAGAAAAACTAAAAACAATTTATAAAAATTATAAATAACATGTTTTAATTACATATAAATTCAAAAAATATCAAGAATTTCATGGTTTAAATGACCCTGTTTTATTATTCATTACTGTTACGTTCTATACAAAACCCTCTCAAGTTCTTTACATTTATACATTACTGTAACCGCATTAGAACTAAATTAAGTTATTATATAAATTTCAAATTTTTCAAAGAATCTTCTAATAGTGCTAATTTATAATAATTATAAAGAATTTTTCTTTTGATTTACTGTATTAATGCAAAATCAATAATATATTTATCTCTAATTACAATCATTTAAAATAGAAAATCATTTAAAAGTTTCTTGTTACCCTAACAAGAAAATATATTTAGATAAATAAGTTTAATAGTTAAATTAATTGGTCTTTATACGAATCCCGGTATAATCATTTATAAAGTACTGTATAATCAATTAATTAATGATTCTTACAGTTAGTAAAATATTATAAGACGACAATTCATTGATTTTGTATTGCTATAAAACAATTATTTAAAATAGTTTTAGAAACAAAAATGAAATAAAATGCTTCCGATTATTCTAAAATTCTATATTCTTTGTAATTATTGAAGAAGTTTTGTATTTGTCTTCATTTTCAAAATACAAACACTCAATGACTTTAAGAGCAAAAGTTTTTGAAACTTTATTTTGAGATTTTGAGAAATGAATGAACTGCTGAATGACTTAAACAAATTACAGTAACTGAACCATTACTGAAGGCTGTGATGGGGACTGAGAACAATGTGGGACTCATTCACTGTTCCTCTCTTTAAAAAGTTGTTCAGTGCCTAAGAAAATGAGAGCTCATTATATGAATATATTTGTCGCTCTCTTATGATTAACTAATTTAACAAATATTCGCCTCAATTACTGACCGGAAATAATAGAAATATAATTGTGAGTAAATATTATTTTTAATACTTATTGATTGAATAAGCGGTCGTTTATTCTGATATAATTTGTATCGTTTTATATATGTTTGACATAAACCGAGTCATTTCATGACTAATTCCTCACTTTTATAGTGCAATTGATTCAAACAAAAAACAAGAAAATAGTAATTCCAAAAAAGGCGTAGTCTTTGCCTTAGAGTTAAGTTAGTGTACAGTATATTATGATAAGCAATCACTGATAGCACCGAATGAAATGTCTAAATGCCTGAAATGATGGATAATATTTTGATAGAAAGAAATTGGCAATAGATTTATTGGATGTTTCCTTATTAGCACTAATTAAAGGCAAACATCAAGTTTGATGTACTTTTGCTGCGTTTAAGTCTAACTTTTATATAGTTTTCATTTTAAGTCTTGCAATTGGTTTTGTCATTCATTGGGTGCTCACAAAGAATTTAAGTTCAAAAACACATTTTATGAGACTTTGATTTTAGATTTCGATAATTTTAAACATAAATAAGTAATTTTCAAATTATTTCAAACCAACAATTATTTTGTATAAATAAAGTCATTAATAAGATTATAAAAAACACTTTAAAAGTTTGAAATTTTCACAAATTTTCTGAAGATATAAGAAAAATCGATTGAAAATGAAATTTGGAGTTTTGACACTTTTGTTGTCCATAACCTTATTCGACAACTTTGTTAATGGTTTCCAACAGCAAATCACTTTGAATCGATTGATCAGATCGGCCAATAACAACAAGAAGAGTCCACATTCGGGTAATTATTCTCAAATGAATTTAGATTCTCTAACAATAAGTTTTTTATCCAACACTTACGTATTCATTGGTATGTATTTTAATAATAGATTTTTATTCAGTTTTGAACATTTCTAACGAAATACTTATCGAACGGATGTTATTTTGATTATATCTTATAAACACTCCGATTACTAAAAATGTATAAACACTAAAATTCATCATAAAAATAGTTTTGACAAAAATTTCAATTATATTATAGTTGTATTACAGTTATATCAAAGGACATACAGTTTTGCTTTTAATCATTTTATTCGATATGAATTATGTTTACAATAAATATTCCCTTGAATTCTGTAAAGATTGTGAAAATGGATTGAATTTACGGTACTCTCCCAACAGTGTCTGTGAATCTATAACAAAAAAATTAAATTAAAATAAATTGCTCAAGATAAATTTTTCAATTACTATTTTTTTAACGCTAAATATTAATTTTAAGCATAAAAATTTCACGAGCGGCCTAGGGAGTATCCGGCCAAAATCACAAGGTGGGGGTATTTCAGCCTGGACCCCATTTCCCCATCTCTGATAACAGAGATGAAACAGAACGGGTGTAACTTAGAGTAAAAGTGGCATAGCTTTAGAGTGTTTATTTTATTTAAAGAATTCCTACAATATATAAAGAATGCTTATGGAATTTATATACTGTAGAATACTACTTATTTTAACACTTTTACTATGGATTAAATTTATAGAAAATTCTGCGCTTTTGTGTCATTTTTCTGAATATTATAAAATCAAGGTGATATTACATTTTATCTAGTTAAAATTTTAAATACTACAGAGAGAGTCAGAATAGCCCGTACACTGCCAAAGCTATGTAATGCTTTTTCAATGGGACTAAACTTTGTACAACTAAATATACAGTAGAGCACTCGATATTTAACCATTTTATTCAAAAATTGAAATAATTCAGAATTAATTAAAAAAACACAAAATTAATTAAAATTAATAATTAGTAATTACAATCAAATCAAATGTTCAAATTGTTTGCCATCATTTGTTATGCAATGGCACAATCTCATTTCCCAATCGGCTCTGACTTTTTGAAGCATTTCAGGGGTTATACTGCTAAATGCTAATTTTATTTTATTAATTAAATCGTCAAGATCTTTTCTCACTTATCGTTACTCCAATTTGTTAGCTTTGATCCAGGAATGTCCAGATTTGAAAATGTCATGGTATTTAGACTTTCTCTTTTTTGCGTTTTTCTCCCATTTTTTGCTCAAAGTTAGGGATATCTGTCCATTGACGTAATTTTAATTACAAATTTTGCCAGGAGGGGATATTCCAGGCTGGACCTCCCTCTGAACATCCCTGGCTTTAATCCAATTGTTCATCATACTAAAATATGTTTCTTTTAAAGGAAGACAAAGGAAAAATGATATATGAATTTTTCATGGTGCTTTATTAGTTCAATATTATAATAGCTCCTATAACTTGCACTGTTTGTCTATTTATTAAATATTTTGTAAGAATTTATGTTGAATAATTTATCCTTAAAAAGTTTATTTATTTTTAAATATAATAAAAAAATTGTATAAATATTCATCTTAACTTATGTTCCATGTATGTCCAGACATGAGAATGTCGGGGGTATTTTTTTGGGCGAGAGCCTAGAGGGGGTCCAGGGGAGACTAAGATGACGGATTTTGTCAATTTTTCGCTAGGGGAGAGTTTTTTCAAAAAAGTCAATTTTTTTTGACTATAATATGTAATAAAATAAATGTGTTTTAATGTTCAAAATCAGTTTTTTAATGCATTAAAAGAAGTGAAAAATTGCCCAAAATGAGTATGTTTTCAGTTTTTTAAAATGGAAAAAACTAACAGAAATCTATAAACTAGTGCTCAAAATGAGTTTTGTTAATATAGTGACAACAGTAAAATATTACTAATTTGTAGGGAATAAAATATTATGCTGATAAGGATCTTACTAATTTGTAATGTATTTTGCAAAATATTTTGAAAATTCGGCACCGTTTCCTAAAATCTTGCCTAGGGGAGAGGTACCTCACAGAGAGCCTTAGGAGTATCTGGCCAAAATGCCAGGCAATATTCCGGTTTGGACCTCCCCTCTGGACATCCCTGCTTATGTTCACAAGTGATTTAAAGATAATACTTAAATATTGTATACTTTGCTAATATTTAATTTATTGACAAAACGCTAGGAATTCTTCACTTATAATATAAACAAGTTAGTTATCTAATAACATGACATTAATTATGCATTAAAAATATGTAAATTATTAATATATAAATCATTTAACTAATGTTATTGATAGACCTAATGACTAATAAGTTATGTACTCATATCCCAAGAGCATCATAATTGAAATATTTTGCAATAATATCCCTTCAGAGTCTGGAGTCCAGACACATTTGCTTTCCAAACAATATTCTAGAAAGCAACTTGAAATATGCTATTAAATTTTTTATATAGAAATTACATTAAATTGCTGTAAAGTCTATAAACACGCTAAAATCTTCTTAAACTCTGCAAAGTGCGCCTGTTTACACTGCACAGTACATTGTTAACTTTGTAACAACGAATAAAACAATATGCAAACAGAAAGAAATATTATTAAAATGTTCAATAATTGTTAAATATTAAATGATAAAAAATATTGTAATTTTATAAAACTAATTAATAAGAGAACAATAAATTCAACTAAAATCAATGGTTATATTAAAAAGTTAATAGGATTTAATTATTTATAGAATGTCGATATGAAAAGGAACCCTGGGAGGAATGCGATCCGACTACAGGTACTAATATTGCTTGGTGTCCAACATAAGTTACGTAACATATGATATGTTATTGAGTTTAAATTAATTTAGGCCAACAAAGAAGAGTTCTTAAGCTGAAAGTTTCGCGTTTGGCCTCAACTAATTGTGAACCTGAAAAGTATATCCAACGCGTCTGCAAAAAACGTAAATTCTCTTGATTTTCATTTAATTATTAAAAATTATTAGCCAATAGAATATTTATTAAATAAACTATTTTCATTATTCAAG
The DNA here is from genome assembly GCA_034693365.1 of Liacarus xylariae. Lineage (NCBI taxonomy): Eukaryota > Metazoa > Arthropoda > Arachnida > Sarcoptiformes > Liacaridae > Liacarus > Liacarus xylariae. The sequence goes on from JAQFXN010002817.1 coordinate 6,283, forward strand.
TATTGCATAATTGTGCTCTACATTCTTGTGCTGAGGCGATTAGAACATACTAAAAATATAATAATTGTTGCATGCAACGTTTTCCCAGCACCTAAAACACCAGAGATACTGAAATTGTTAAGTCGAGAAAACGGCATTATTGGTTAATATTTTATTTTAGAACAAATAGCTAGTGCGTTTTGGGGGTTTTGGGCGCGGCACCAGGCGTTTATTCTCATGGTGCTGATTGTACTTAACTGTATTAAGAACACAAAATTGCACCTTTTCTAAAGACCATATTCTATGAATTTTGGACTTGAATTTTGTTGGGATAATAAAAATAAATATAACATAACTTTTTAGAATATTGAATATATTCAGCAAATTTCAAGTCTTGTAATTTTTTCAGACTGTCGTTATTCAAAAGGTATTTGGACTGAATGTGTTAATGGATCCAAACAACGAGCCGACACTCTAAAGGCAGGTTTAAGTTCGACAACTGGTTGTGAGAACATTAGAAACATAACCAAAACATGCAAAGAACGTATGTCTAAAATCAATTATCAATTCCTATTAAATTAATTTATTTTGTTAAAAGTTTGTTTTTATGAACCAAATCTGATGAAGCTTTAAGTTAGAGATGGAGTGGGGTGCCAATACAATTGAAGGTCTAATGTTGTCAATAGAATTTCTATAAAATTTGAAAAATGTATACGGTAGTTTTATTGCCTAATGTGTTAACTGTAGAATCAGATGCAGTATATGTATCCTTAAATGGAATGTAAAAATTGAAATTATTGAGAATACTTAGGATATGCCTGTACTCGAACAGTGCATGTGATTTCAATATTGAGTTGACTAATGAAAGCTTGTGTTTGTTTAAGACATCGGCTCCTGAAGAGCTTGAAAGAAGAACAAACTTTCAGAAGACAATTGTAAAACAGAACAATTCAATGTCCTTCAAAAGTAATGCCACTTAAATGTGTTGAAAATGACAGACAAATTAAGATTTAATTGTAAACAGTTATCGTCAGTGAAAGCATTTGTCATTGAATTGGTTTCAAATATAGGACAGAATATATCGAAATTTTAAAATTGATTTTATAATTATTTAATAGAATGTAATTATGAGAAGAGTGAATGGTCTTCGTGTGAAAATGGCATCAAAACCAAGACATTGACACTTCAGAACGAAGGCGGTGTCAGATCCGGGTGCGAAGCGACAAAACTTATAAGAAAACAGTGCGGACACAGACAGAACAGGAAAGAAAGGACTAAATCCAAAAAGACTAATGTCTCAGACAATACTCCAACCGATGATTAATAACTTATTGCTTCGAATAACTAATATTATACTCATAGCCAACACTCAATTCAATATTATTTTATTGTTTTTTTTATTCATTTATTCATAATATAAATCAGAAATTAAGAAAACATTTTTTTTGTGGAAAACATTGTATTTGATTAACTCATATAAGAATATCTGTAATAGAATTTTATGCTGTGCTGTACCTGAAAAGTATAAATTTATTTGATTAACAAATATATTGAGTCTTACAGTAAATGTAGAATAGGATTAAATTGAAAACTATTTTATCTGTTTTTTATAATCTGGAAAATAAATGCAAATTACAATATTTATATTTTTATCGCTTTAACTATTTGTTTGTGAATATTGTCATTTTATTGAAATGGACATGCATTATTTCGATCAAGTGCTAATAAAATAACTATATCCTATGGTACAATTATAGAAGGAACAAGCATGTTTATTTCAAGCAATCAGTTTGGGCAGTGGTTCTCATTTTTGTTCTGAAAGGAACTTTAATTTTGATTGCACAGTTCAGTCAAATTTTTGATGACTAACTTCAGGCCTATTCGCTAATAACTATAATAAAATATTCGTTACTTATGTCATTTATATACATGTATGTTAAAGTACCTTTAGATAGTTAGGGGCACCTCTAAAACAACAAAGGGCATTATTTTCGACAAGAGGCAAGCATGAATACAGGGGAGGGTAGAATGAATGATTTTACCTTTTTGGCCGATCCAGGAAGATCCAGGCGGGGTATTTCACAACACTTGCTGAATTTAATTAATAATTATGCAATTTTACAGAATTTCAACGATTTCTGTAAGAATTTGCAAAAAATTGACAGAATTATGAGCAATCGACATAGGGGATATCGGCCTTTATCACAGGGGGTATGATCAGGTAATACCCCCTTTGCCCATCCCTGAATAGAGTTGTAATGTGTTATCTAATCATATAAACAGCACTATTAATGGGATTATAGATTCAAACTATCAATCATTTGAATCTAAAGAGTTGTTTGGTTTCACGAAAACTAATTTGCATTAAAGAGATATTAAAGAAACGAATGGAATAAATGTTAGGGTCAGTCAATTGTCTCTTCGATCTGAACCCTTTGTGTGCTTTTATGTTTCATTTGCTATAGTCTTCTGATGGTCTGAAGGGTCAGTCTGTGGTACAAAGATGTGACCCTTTAATCCGGGAAATTCCGACCTTTAGAGCGAAGAGTGCACCTGAAGTCAGACCTAAAGTCACGTTTAATGGAAAATAACTATCTTTCATGAATTTATTAATACTTTTGGAATTCAACTCATTTTTGACTCAAATATTATGTATTTTATTCAAAATTTTCTTATCTATAGTTCAGATTCAGAGTCCGACTCATTATGTTTTGTATAAAATAATTTTGTCTTTCATTATATAATTCAGTCCTAATTAGTCGGAACGACAGTTAACTTCAGTCTTAATTTGTCTTCAGATTAGTGAACATCAGTTAGTTTTCGTCTCTCTTTAGTGCCTATTCTAGGATCTGAAGATCTGATCCAAAAGTGTAATACAAATGCCGGTCCTATTCACTAAAGTGATTGTATTAAATGTCTAAATATAATTCATATTACGTCCGACTTTTAAATAAATAAATTCATAATTTGATTAAAAGGAGTTTTATTGTATTTTATTTATATTTGAAGTACTTTTAAAATAGATTTTATTGAGTTTTTATTGTTTAACTAAATCACGAGATATGGCGGACGACTGGAGACCAGATTTAGACGTGAATACATAGGACGGACGACATCTGAGCTACACTTCCCAACCCTAAAGACATTTACACCCGACCAGTGTATAGACCCGTATTACATCTGAGCTACACTTTCCCCACACAAAGACATTTACTCCCGACCAGAGTATAGACCCGTATTACATCTGAGCTACACTTTCCCCACACAAAGACATTTACACCCGACTGTAGTACAGATACTTATATAAATAAAGCTATTTGAAATTGTGTAATAGTTATACAAGATATTATTTTTTAGTCTTATTTAGCCAAATTGAGCTCCTACCAAAAAATAACTAGTTAACCTTGTTAATATCTTGAAATATATGTATGCTTGTTGTTTACATTTTGATTTTCAGTTATTAATTAAGTTTTTAAAGATGTCTAAAATAAGTAAAATATTTAGAAATTTGATTGAATCCGATAAAGACACTAATATCGATGATATTTGGATTAAATGTAAATGATGTGAAAAAACAATTGGCGACAAATTATAATTTCTATATTTTTGAATATAAATATTTAATGTCTTATATGAATGGTCTAAACAATTCATTCATTAAATATATTAAGGGCATGTATTATTAACAAAAGATGTTATCCCGGAATTTTTAAAATATGTGAAAAATATGCGATTTTGAACATTGATGATCATAAGCTATCTTAAAATTTACTTAATTTGAAGCTGTATTTGCAGGGATGGGGAAGGGAAGAAATATAAAAGGGTATTTTACGAAGCCAGAGGGTATTCCGACCTTTAACGTCACAATTTTTGGACAGGGGGTGGAAGGAGCGTATTTCGTAATTGTCAAATTCTTGCAGAATTGAATTAAAAATGATTCAATTTTACAGAATATTCCCCAAAACCCATATTCGGCACCACTTTCTCAAAATTGCTAGGGGTGTATCTCACGAGAAGCTTATGGGCTATTCCAGTTTGGACCCACCTTTGCCCATTGCTGATTATTTGGCAGAAGTAAACATTATTTGGAAATTAACTTGTAGAATATTGCACCTGTAGATTAGTATTGGCATTGAATGAACAATAATTGCCAATTAGTAAATGACAACTACTGTAGAAAAGTTTCTGAATCTGAAAATAATAATCAATTCTTTTATTTATTTATTTAAAGAAATTTTAAAAATATTTCATTCAATAATGTTTTAAAATATTATTCGTATGAAGTCGTGGCCAATAATTATTGTCTGTTTCTGTGTTACGGTATATATTTGGAAACCAATTCATAATAAGTATTGTCTCTCAATGTCTTGTATCAGATATTCTTCGAATTTATTTCTTTTCAATTTTTCAATAATTGATTTCAAAACTAAACAACAAAATCAATATTAAAACAAAAATAAAAGCATTTAATAAAATATTTTTGACTCAACTGTTCTTATCTCTGGTCGACATAAAGAGGATGAGTGTCTGAAATCGCGGTGTTTTAGACATTTGTTTCAAAATATAATAAATTAGATTCGAGTCATTAGATTCGGAAATAGTGTCCAATAAGTCGGACACCATTTGTGGCTCTAATGTTGTCGTCAACAGTGTCTGAATCAGTTCCGAACCAATTGTCTCTAAATATTTAAGTCTTAATTGTCTGTAATTATCGCCAATTAATTGACGCCAATCGCACTCAAACTGATAGTAAGAATTTGGTAGTCTTTCGGGTATTTTAACCACAAATTCAGTTGTCTTTAAAGAATTTTTGTCATTTATAGGAATTTTGATTAAAGGCTTATTTGATTGAAATTCAATTCGTTTATCAATTGGTTTAATATCAATAAAACCTTTTGAATCAATGAGTGTCTGAATTGACTCTAATTCTCGTTTCGCTTCTCTATTATTCGGATCTAAACTCAAGACTTGTCTGAAATCATCCAAAGCTAATGAATATCTGTGCAAATGTTTTCGAGCCATTCCTCGCCTGTAATAGCCTTTAATACAATTCGGGTCTATATTTATGGCAGAATTGCAGTCATTTTCGGCTTCAAATGCACTGAAAATTTAATTCCAGACTAAGTCTAAGAGATATAAGAAGTTTAAAAAACAAATGAATCGTTTGATTCTTACAGTCCTTTCTTTAGGTAAGCGATGGATCGGTTGCAGTAAAATATGGGATTCAATGCAAACAAATGAATGGCATTTGAATAGCATTTAATCGATTCGTCAATATTTCCGCTCTTAAAGTGTTTGTTCCCCTAATAAACAACACAACCATTAGTTAGAGTTTGGGTTAAATATCTATTAAATACCAATTCCTTCTCCATTTCTGCCTCTCTTTTCATTTCACTCATTATTTCCAATACTTTTCATTACTTTAATTCAATTTTATTGTCTTTTATTAATTAAACTCATATTATATTTGAAATGATGTGAAAACCCAAACAAAAACATATGATTTGAAGACATAATTTCATCGCATATGACGTCATGACTAAACTGCGGAATAAAAAGCCCGTATGAAGTGTCATCATTGCACGGACTGATCAGTAATAATGAAAATGTGATCGTGAATTAAATCTATTGATTTAGAAATTTTTATACAATTAAACATATAAACAA